>MQTX01000074.1:202993-233530 GCA_009735665.1 Angiostrongylus cantonensis
TGTGTGTGTGTGAGAGAGAGAGAGAGAGAGAGAGAGAGAGAGAGATGTGCTTCATCAAAGTTTGGATTCGATTATTCTTATCGTAGCGATGAGGAAAAACAGTTAGGAGACGAAGGAAAGATCGGCTCTAAGCGAAAATCACTTAGCAGCGAAACTTCTGGAATATCGCGCGCTTATCTGTCAGCGAAAAAAGGCTTTGATAACAAAACAGAAGGATTCTCTGTGGAACAAAAAATACTTGTCAGCAAATGTTTTATATCCGCATACGCCTATCAGACAATGGAAAAAAAGAGAGAGAAGAAGACGGAAAAAAAGAATCCCTGAAAAACACCACATCACAGATTCCTGAGAATGCTGGATTCGTACACACTTAACAGGCAATGATAAGGAACAGCTCAAAAGGCGTCAGCAAAGATTTTTCGCGAGGAGAAAAAAAAACGCCAACCCAGAAATATTCTGGATTCGCAATTGCTTATCGGAGAGTGAAAAAAATTGCTAAGATAGCAAGAAGCAAAGATCCTTTGCGAAGAATCATTGAAAGCTTGCAAATTTCGCTAGAGGAGATGGCACTCCAGCTATCGAATGCTTTCATCAATCCCCTTACGGTTACGGTAAAATCATCAAATACCAAAAACGATCATCAATCGCGATAAATCACATCACGTCGCTTTTTGTGTCAAATCGCTTTTTTTCAGATACGAATGAACATCTTGACATTTTCCAACACAACACTACACATTACTTAGCTTTAAAGTTACCACTCGTACTTCAGTACTCTATTTCCTAATGAAATATGCCTACAGAAGTTCTTGCAGAAGGATCCGATGAAACATTAGAAAGAGGTAAAAATCACGGAAGAAAACGCCATTAGAAGTCGTCAAAAACTCAGACCGAGAAGAGTTTAAAAGATTCTGAAATGAAACTATGAGTGAACTATAGGTGAACTTAAGTGAACTATGAGTTCTTAACAAATCTAAGAGCTTTATTTTATGAATTTTCTTGGACGGCAACCAAATGCCTAGGTCTGTTGCCAATTTCGGCGTTGTCTGCGTCTTCTACACACTCCTGGTCATTCAGAGAAACACTCTCGTCATACGCTAATATTTTCTTGGCTTCTAAAAGCCCGGAATTACAGGTAAATGAAATCATTATGTCGGTGCTGACTAGGCAACTATACGGTAATTAACCAATAGTTCATCTTTGAACTGAACATTAAACTAAGCACATATGTGGAGAAGAAAAGCTGCAGAACGTTTCACAGTAGGCAAGAAATGCTGCAAATAAACTGAGACCGCCAGTAGAGGGTGAGGAGGAAACACCAAGAGTTTTTCTTCCATAACTGGAAATGTTTCTGAGTTTCTTTGTAGGAAAGTGCAGTAGCCAGTTTTTACTGAAACAGCTCCTACTTCATTAAAAATAGTCTGGTGGTAAGCTAACCTTGTAGGATTATTCGTTGTTGGAAAACAAGTTGATTTACGAGGACGATTGAAGAGATGACATTTATCGAGTATTCCAGGAAAGAAAAACTGAAAGAAAGAAAAATATGAGCATGTCTCCTATTTTGAAAAAAACAAAGAAGGTTGCGAATTAGAAAGGAATGACAGGTGATAGTTTTCAATCATAACGAAATCGTCGCTAACCAAGATTTAAAAAAAAAACTAAATAAAAATGATAGATGTTGAAAGATGATTTGAGGAAGTGATGAGTGGCAATTGTGAAACTATACAAGGACATCGATTGAAATCGTTGCTTCTGCTTTCTGCGATTCGTTGGTGGTGATGTTCGATCACCACGAACCTTCACAATGCAACAAAATCTTAACAGATTACTGACACCACCATCAGGCCTATTATTACCAGAAACAAAGACAAGCAGTAGCTGCAATAACAGCAACAGCTTTACTTGAAGGGTCTCCATTTAAAGAGCATTAGGAAGAAAAACTTTACAGTTGAGATTAAAGTCGTTGTGATTCGTGACGACATTTTCCAGTATCGAAGTTGTGTTCTATTTCAGCGAATGTCATCACAACAACGAAAAATTTCCCATTTCACTGATAATAATGGCAAATAAATTCGATATTCTTCGTATTCTGTTGAGCAAACGCGAGGTGTTATTTTTATTCTTTATTCACAAATAAGTTGACGTTTCGGCGGACTTCGCCTTGTTCAGAGCCTGGAAAGGTCAAGTTGACAGCAATCAACTCGGCCAAACGCCTCCATAATTCGATATCTCCCTCTTATTTCAAACACAGTAACAACGCTTCGATCTCTCTGCACACCTGATTTAATGAATGGTAGTTAGATCGTCTAAAATCCTCAGCAGGTTCTTGAATTCATCGCCAATTAGCACGACTTTTTTGAGCACCAACAAGTCTACGAAGTCAAACACTTGTGATGAAGCAGTACTGCTTTGAAGTTGTCGATTCGATAATACTAGCACAACATCAACTACGGACGAGACACTCATCAATCCTCTGTTAGTTTATCGCTACAATGAACGTATTGGATTACAAGTAAATTCGCTTAGAAGAGGAAGGTAAATGAATACAAACAACGGAACTCGTCTGTGTTCTAAAAGAGAACGGAAGAAAAGACGATAGGAAGTTAGAGGTCGTATTGAAGAGATTAGTGAGATGAGACGTGATGTGCGTCGCTGGTGTACCTCAAGGACGAACGCTTAGCCATTGGAATACGTCGACGAGCACAATCACCGGAAATATTCGGTAAGTAATATGGAAGGATTTGAGCGGATCTTAGATGACTTGAGTGGCTCTGGAAAACATTTTCATCACACAAACTCTAAAGGTGCATTGACGCTGAAGGCTGTTCTGCTTGATGTTGGATGAAAAGTGAAAATGTTGAATGGTCAGGGTTTGTTAGCTGAAGCTCCAGGAATGGTTTTGAAGGTGCCTCTAGATCGCTAACACAAACAGTCGTTAATTGTTATGGGTTGGGTGCTTCTTTGCCGCAAGGTTTCCACCTATACGGTGACAGTTTCCGTTGTGATTCAAAAAAGTGACGGGGATCGGATGAAGGATCGGCTGTGACCTGGGAATGTGCTATCTTCTCTCTCCATTGACTTGCTGAATGTTGGTTGAGCAAAACTTTCCTGAGAATCCTGAGTTAGCACTATAATTTGCGCTCTCAGATCTTCAGCAAATGCAGGCAGTTGGCTCTTTCTGTGGATTGGTGGAAGGTTTGCGCTCATTATGGATCAAATTCATCTCGAATAGCAGCGATTAATGTAAGGCCAAAACCTGAGAGCAACTGACTGATCGCTTAAGGCCAAGTCAGATGTAGCAAGTTGAATTCCTACGAGGAAAGCGTCAAGGAATAACAGCAAACGAACCTTGCAACGCAAGAGAGTTATGTCATTATTTCATAAATTTTATAGTTGTGCCTCCTGTTCCATCTAATATATGAACTAGTATTAATATCTGCATATGATTTTAATTGTTATTACGATTCAGTTGTAATCATGACTGTCTGCTAAACATTTCAGGACTGAAATTCCAATGCTAGAAGAGCTAAAGGATAAAGCTCTCGGCGTTGATCAATCCCTGAAGGATGCGCTATGCATTCGATAAGCACCACTAGAGATGAGTGAATGCATATCTGGCCTTTAGAATGACTCGCTTTCGCCTACCGATATATCAAATTTCTCCTAGACAGTCATCCTCCTAGACAGGTCTGGTGGCAATTTGCCGACTCGGAGGGATGGAAGCTTGTTGAGCCTGCGGCGCAGAGATCGATTCCGTGTCTATTGCAGATGGCTTTCGAATTCTGCCCTACACATACCCTTGAAATCCGAGTGCTAAAACTCAGAAAATACTCGGCTTTTATCCTTGAAGGTTTTTAAAACTGTAGCGCAATAATGTCATTTGTTTTTTGTTCGATGTTGGATAGTAATGAGGTGTCGGGTCGTATGAAAATATTTAGTAAGAAAGATTAAGAAGCTTTGCTTCAGTTCACAGGGTTCTTATGACTATTTATTACAAATATGAAAGTTTAGTTTATTAGTTACAATTCTCAATGGTATGTCCTAAGGTATTCGCTTACTTCTTGAAAAGACTTCCTATTTAGCATGACCTTAAAAAAAAACCAGTCGTCAACTGATCACTTTCGATAGAAAATACTAAGGAGATGGCAGAGTGCAAAGAAGAAGAGCCGGAAAAATATGGATGGTCCGGTTTGTGTTCGATCATAACGTTGCGTATCGTCATCGTTATAACATAGATTACGCATCGCCACATCGTATCTTATTCACTCTCGATCGGAACCATTCAGATGAACGAAGAGAAGAGCGTGCGAAAAGGTGACGTGAATTATAAGACTGCAAAGACATAAAGAAAATGTAGAAATGGTGGACTGAGATGTAAACACATAATATTTCGTCTTTTAGGGACAATCAATGAGGTCACTTAGTCTTATGATAAGCTATCAACTGCCCATACGTCAACATCACTACTGAAGTAATCAGTAGTGCCTGAGACAACCAGCAAACTTTGAATGATGGACTTTTTTTTACGAGCTTCAACTAAATCTCTATGCAAATTAGCTTAGAACTCCTCTCCACCGTCTGGCTTCTTTTGCTAGAGACACAGAGGACTCGAAGGTTGTCATGAAAAGTATATATGATTTTTTGAACTTCTTATAACTTGAATTAGTTTTACGAAGAATGACCGGTGACAGCTGTTAACAATCCAAGGTTGAAGATGAAAATGATGAGGATACGACGTTCGTAAAAATAGCAAGACATCTGTTGCTTTCTTCCTTTCTTTTGGTTTCTCTTTCGCCTTTGCAAACTTCACTCGCATACGATCTCTTCACCGGCAAATTGTTTTAATTAAAGCGCACGCAACTCGTTCGATTTCACAGTTTACTGCGCCTTGGATCGTAACAAAGATGGTTGGCGCCTTTCTCAAGGAGACAACATTGTTAGTTGACGGCTGGCCAAACTACTTGAACTTAATGGGCTTATGGGAGGAAAATCTAACACACTTGTATTCTTTGGTAGCTGACTAAGTTGCTTGCACAAAAAAGAGTGTTAGATGCCAGGAGGCCCAGTAATAGTCATGCTGCTCGAAAAGGGCAAGGCCATTCATGATTAGACTCCGCTCCGGGTCGACCAAGCCCTCTCACTCACTGGTGTCATAAAGTTGATTCCAGACTTGCCTGAGATAGGTTCACTCCTTGCAATCCAAAAAGGACAACGGTAATTCACACGTGAAGCATAAGTATAGCTATCAACTGAATCGAAACTAGAAAATAACGGTAACAATGAATGAGCGCAGTTTGCGTTGCCGAACGTCGTTCTATTCTGTAAACTTCGCAGACAAAAGTGCTGCCAGGTTGGTCAAGAACTCTCACTGCTACCATTCGGGCTGTTATCGTATCTATGGGAAAAATGTCCACTAGAAAGCATGTAGTTAACGCACTCGATTACTGTATTTGCAGCAACTAGATTACGAAGCGAAGAATTTCTCGATAGCTACATTTTTGCAAGTGAGAGAAGAAAATTATTGAATTCAGCACGATCTTTTTAAAATTTGCAGATATCACTCTCACAGTTGACTTCCTCACCGTGGACTATAGGTTTTCGTGGACAGCGAACTGGGTGTACTACGAAAGCCTATCTTCCAGGAGAATCCTCAGGATGAGAAAAAATCGTACATTCATACCAAGACCAGCTAAGAGCGTGATACGAAACAATCTTACCAGATACCAACGAGTATGTTCTCGTGAAACTCGTGAAAACCATTTGAAAACAAAGAGCTTTAAATCAAAAGCTTCACGATCTTCGTCTGCACTGAGCGAGTGGAACCCACTGCAAAGGTATGCCGTGGACGAATGGAGTTTGCCTCTGTCCGGCCCATATACCCAATACAAACAGAATTACAAGTAACGCAAGTGCTATTTAAAACAGCACAAGTTATTAGTGTGGGTTGGTACAGCGAAGTGGTTAGACGCGTACTGCGGTACAAAATTGGTCTCTAGTTCGATGTCTATCCACAAGTTCACCAAGTGTACTATCCGTCTATGCTGAAAAATGAGTAGAGACTTGTCTGACAGGCTGAGAACATTGGTTTGATGCATTCGCAAGCCATTCTATGCACCAGATATGCATTCAACTATCTCTGTTATGCTACAAATCTAGTAGAAGGATTATCATATGCGTTGAGGATTGCTGAAAACGCCGAACACTTCACCTTTCCCTTTTACATCATCCATCTCTTTTACAAGCTATGAATCACTACAATACGGGTAATCGAAGCAAAAATAAAAAAAAAACAATCTCCAAAGGAAGGAATGTGGAGCTGACGGTACTGGTTCTGGCTGATGAAGCGATGGAATGAAGTCATTGTGAGGTGGTGGAAGAAAAGAATGAACGTGCGATCTCGCGGCTTTTTTCCCGACACATCAGCTTTTGCTACATAAATTGATGGTGGAAATGAATAGAACACCTGCGAAAGAATTTTAACGAAGATCGAATGAGATCATAAAGAAAATAACAAAGACAGAAACGTGAAGAACAGGCAAGACGACCGAATGAACACTACGGCGATGAGCTCTTGATAAAATCGATCAGAAAATGAGGATTTTCGATGCTTTCATAGAGAAAGGCTACTGATAGATCACTTTTACAAGAGTGGGTCGGTTTAATGCATTATTTTATGCTATAAAAGAACCGAAGAGCACGTGTGGCGCAGTGGTTGGAGGGGCCACTGCGACACGCACGTGGAATCGATGCGCCCACGGCCCACCAAGACTTCCATCCCTCCGGGGTCGGCAAATTAGTACCAGACTTGTCTGGGAGGACAGCAACACTGGCTCGATACATCGGCAGACCACTGCGAGTCATTGTAAAGGCCAGACATGCATTCAATCACCTCCAACTATACTTAAGTCGAATGCATGGAGCATCCCTCAGGGATTGACCAACCTGACCCGAGAGCTTTATCCTTTATCTGTTATAAAAGAACCGGCTAGAAACCGTCGCCAAAACCATGCATACTTATTTGAATGGTCATTTCGAAAAAGCTCGGAATCAATAATCAATCTTTTAAAACTCTAGGAACTGCCCTTGCTGAATTATCACGAGCAAAGAACTTCGTCTTCTTTACAGGCTAGACCTGCTTTGTGTAACTCTATTCCTATTTTTGGTATTTCTTTTACTTTACACCATCTGTTCTCACATTTATAGTGCGGATCCTAGCAATTTTTGTACTGGATGCCTTTCTGACTTGACTGACGACCGACCACCGACCATCGACGAAGATCTTTGAGATTTTCGCGCTTGGGCTTGGCTGTTGCTTAAGCATTATCGTTATCTTCATAAATGCCGTTAAATTCCGGTAAAGCCTACTCTTCCTAGAGTCCTGCATTTGTCTTGGTAGAGCGTTCCCATTTGAATTGCAGAGAATGAACTGTTCCCAGACAATTCTAGTGGCGAATTCCCCACCTCGGAGTGATGAGAGGCTTCGTGATCCGAAAGCATGGCCGAACCTGCACTCTTCTCATATAATTCAGTGAATGTTCTATAGTATTCATAAACACGTAATGTGTAATGGATAAAAGGATAAAGCTCTCGGCGTTGATCAATCCCTGAGGAATGCGCTATGCATTCGATTTCACTAGGCATCGTTGGACATGATCGAATGCATATCTGGCCTCTATAATGACTCGTGGTGGCCTATCGATGTATCGAGCCAGTGCTGCTCTCCTCCCAGACAAGTCTGGTACCAATTCGCCGAACCCGGAGGAATGGAAGGCTTGATGAGTCACGGGCGTGAGGATCGATCCCATGTATGTGTCGCAGGGCGCCTCCGACCACTGCGCCCTTAATGTGCAAATGAAAACTAATGTTATAAGTTTCCAAAACGTTAGCCGAATCGAAGTTAAGAGGGAACGTAGTAGCAATCAAAGCGGTGACAAAAACTTCGAATAATTCATACGTGATCAAATGTCATTCTTTAACTTATCCATTCATTAAGAAGATAAAAGATACTGACAGCACGCCATCAGCACAACCGGAAATATGATATCGACTTAGAAATGGGCAAAGTAATAATAAAATTACAGTGAAGTTTTCGAACGAAATAGAGCTGGAGATGACGACAGCTCCTATCCTGCGAGTAACAACGAATATTTAAAAAACTAATGTCGCCTTCAATGATACTGAGATATTTGCAAAACTCCTTACCGCAGGTGTCTGCAGTGGGGAACGAACGCGCTATTGTCCTTTCCAGGGAGTAACGCGTTTACCACCACACCATGCGGGTCGTACGTTACGCCTTTCTCTCAGCTAATAAAAAAGTCAAGGTTGTGATTACAACTGCAGCCTCAACTTAACTGGGTTCATTGCCGATTTCGGCCACCAGATTATTCCCGCTGACGGGTGATTGCTGATGGCAGAGATTGATAGAACTAGCTGAGAGACAAGCGAAACGAAGAACCCTCATGGTGTGGTGGTGAATGCGTTACACAGTGGAAAGGACAATAGCGCGTTCGTTCCCCACCGTACACACCTGCGGTCCGGAGTTTTACAAATATCTCAGCATCATTGCAGTTATAATTCACAATATATCTTGCCATAAAAAAAGTGACTAGGTGGTAAATAAAACGGCTAATGCCGCATTACTTATAAATTCAGTCGATATCACTCAGATGTGATTTTCACGAAGAGTCCATCTCATGTTGCAGTGGCATTCGGCGTCCATTGTGCAGTGCTACTCTTGAAGCACTGACGATAACAAATTACGAAAACGCTTCGAGAAAGTAACAGACAGTCGTAGAGATATGTTTTTGTTGATGAGATCAGCGATGACGAAGAAGCAATTCAACCTTTCACATAGATCTTCGCTAGGAAAGGCGAGCATTTTCTATCTTCTGTCGTCTGTTCAAATGCTATCGGCGGCAAAAAAAATCTCTGCAGAATGTTTCAGTCTACGAAAATTACAATTTCTTCCATTCCATCATTAGCTGAAAATAGTCGAAAAAATTCTTTGTCAAATAAAAACCTATTCAAATATCCATAAATGAGAAAATTGTCGTCAAAAGGTAGAAGCGATCTTGACAATATTGATGTTGATGGTAGTGGTGGTGATCATGGTGGTGATGGCGATGTTGACGGTGATGGTGATGATGGTGATTGTGAGGATGGTGGTTATGATTACGATGATGATAATGATGATGATGGTGATGGTGAAGACGGTGATGATCATAGTGATAGAGACAATGGTGATGATGTTGGTGATGTGCGTTTGACCGTGAGAATATTACGGGTGGTACGAGAAAACTGTTGATGGTGGCGCTAGACAATCTGGCAGCAAAGTATTATAGATGAGGCACGCGTAATGCAGTTGCAGAAAAAACACACACACACACACACACACACACACACACACACACACACCGAACGACGGACGATCCTTCAGCAACCATATGCGAAAAAGTAATAGCAGGTAACTGCGACAAGACTTATTCGGTGACGAATCGATAATCGATCGCGTTCAAAGACGTCGAAAAACCGATGACTTAAAGATGCGATCGATAACGTTAAGTTTACAGAGCTTGCGGTAAATGTGAAGTGAAATTACCGTTTGTGAATTACACCTCTCTTTACCGTCACCGATCATTTCCTAGTTGTGGTTGTAGCAGATTTTGCTCTCAATTTTACAGTAAGTAAATGAAAATAACGAAACATGGACATAAAAGGTCACCTGAGATTAATGACAAAATGCTGAAAGAGAGGAGAAAATTTGGACAATTTCTATTTTATTGAATACCTTCAGTATGTAATGGGTAACTCCACCAAGCACTCCTAAGCCTGTTGCATCATCCTCGATGGATCGGTTGGTTGACTAACCACGAGAGGCTTTGCTGTTCTGGAAAAATCTCAGTCGCAAAGCAGCGAGCCTCTCTCCGCTCTGACCCACATGGGCGTAGGACTGTCTGTGGTAAACATCTGGAGGCGCCCTAGCACGGCTATCTCGAAATTCCAAGGAAAAGCACACTCAAGCAAAAATCAACATATGAAGAGGAACGGACAAATCGACAAGCTATTGCCGAACCTAAACGCGAACACAATCACCTTAAACGGATGACTAAAGTAAGACAACGGATCGGAATGAAGAAGTATTGAAAGGGGTTCATTTATGAGGATGATTCATCCAAAGCATCTAATTACGTTCTATGGATAGTTCATTAGACACTAGAGACTTTGATAGAACGGTAACTTACTGTCTGCCGGTCATTTTCCTTTACCTAGCACTAGTGCCTTGACGAACTCCAACCTTGCCGTTCAGATTATCACTTGCTACAGTCAAACAACAGTACAAGGATTTCTCTCCTCCAACACAGTTGAGATTAATCGTAGTTACAAAGTAACGAAAACCATCCGCTGAGTCATAAAGGCGGTCTCCAGCATGTAATGGAAATCTGAGCACACGCAGGCATTCTCTCAGTCGAAGCAACTACTGTAAGGCGAATTTCTCGAGAAGGTTACGCTGAAGTTAAGTTGAAGGAGAAAGCGATTAGGCGTCCAGCGCTAATCATTCCCTCAATCACGCACTGTACATTCGACCGAATTTATAACACTGTAAACGTTACTTGACGTGTAACTGGCTTATGCGGTTTCTTACACGGAGCCGGAAAATACAAAGTAAGTTTTTTATCCTACAGTAAAAGACCAGTACCAATTTGCAGACGCCAAAGTAAATGTGATGTTTTTCGATTGCAGACTCAAATAAACCAGATAAAGAACTGCATAAAAAGTAGGTTTGCAGATAGATGAACTTGAGAAGAATGTGCCAAACGTTTCCAGAACTATTCACAGAATCTCAAGTTTAAAGCAACTCTCTTTTACCATCACAATATTGCAATTGTTACGGTACTGTAGAAATATTGTTTTTGTTCAATAGTTGTTCAAATCTGAAAACAAGGTTGACTTATAAAGACGAACGCCACTTACGTAGTTCATGTGAACATAGTATTTTGTGAGCAGTGATTTAGAGTAAAGAGAAGGCGCAAAAACAACAAGCAATGCCACTTAGTGAAGGTCGTTGAGGAAGGCTGTCCCGTTGCTAATCTGCCTCATTAACGATCGTATATATTAGTTGGAATGAAATAATGCCACTTCTTAGCGACGTATGCCACTTCTTATCGACAACGACCTCGACAAATGACACGGCTAAAGAAAAGAATGGGTCATAGATCAGTAGCACTCCAGGTGGTCGTCGTCGGCGACCTGCACCAAAGAGAAATGGTTACTTCGTGTGAGGGCCGCCGGATGTTGCAAGTTTCAGGAACATGTTAGCAAAATTGTACGTTATACGCTCTTCCTCTGTGGAATCCATGAACTATACAAGAACTTCTTCTGCGTCTTAGTGAGGTATGATGACTTGGGTGACAGTTTACAAGGTTTTTTTAGAAAATGGTAACGATTTCGAGCTTCAGTGCCTGAAAGGCTTGAGTGATAGTTCGTAACCCGCCGCGTGAAAGAATAGCCCAGTGGGCCCTGTTTGCTTCAGGGAATCGTTAAGGATCACATCTTTCTTCTAGAATACGTTGTTTTCTTGTTCAGCAATCGCGAGGTTGTTATATAGCATACATTTACTTCCATAGAAAAACACACAATACAATACAACAGTCGCTGACGTTTCGAAAGGTATCGCGTTCTTCAGAGCCTGGAAGGGTATACTGATATATACTTTATTACGCCAAACACTTCAATAACACTTACAGAAAGACGAAAAAAGTCATGGCAATTACATGATCAACAGCTTTTCGTAAAACTCACAGCTTTTTTACACGACTTTCAATGAGGAAGGTTAGAACAGCTGATTATAGTCGCATATGGTTGATGACTGCGCCACCCCACATCAGAAATTGATCCAAAGACACGGGGCCAGGTCGCGTGTAACCTTTGGGCATTCCTCCCTGCTATTCATTGCGGAATTTTTGGCATTTATCCAAAAGGCCTTAAGAAGTTTGCGCGTTTGTGTCTTAGTCTACTCTGCCAGGATATTGACTTTAACTTCAAAATCGTTTCGGCTATGCTTTTGTATCCTATGAGTGCCTAGTGGGGTACTTTGCCTCACTTTTTGTTGGCCATCTAGGTGTTCTTTTATACGGATACACAAGGGTCTGCACGTTTCACCAATGTATTCATCTTCGCAATCCTTGCAAGAGATCAGGTATATCGTATCTGAACTCAGGCTATGAAGAAGGCGATACTGTCGAAACGTCAGCTACTGTTGTATTATATTGTGTTTTTCTATGGAAGTAAATGTATGCTGTATAACAACCTCGCGATTGCTGAATAAGAAAACAACGCATTCATACTCCAATGCCGAGGCTAATAGAAAGTCGATCCTGGAATCAAATGAACTCTCCAATGAGGGAAGGATGAATATTACACGCAAATGAGAGTGCTGCCAATGGGACAGCGGTTGACACCAAATCTCGCCATTGCGTTTACGTCTGAAGTAGAAGCCCCCTTTCTCGGTCCCTGGCCGCTACTCTAGTGCAAATATACAGATGATTGTTTTGTCATCTTCTTTAGTCAGGAGGAGATGGACAAATGCTTTGAATTATTGAATGAGCAGTCTGAGTATATTAAATTCACCTGGGAGGAACCGAAAGAGACCTGGCTTCCATTTCTTAACGTTCAAATCAACTTATCAAATAGCGGTTACATGACAAAGTGGTACCAAAAACCAAGTAACAAAAACATCCTAGTTCATTTCCTTTCTTCACATCCACCACACACAAACAGGGCACTTCCGAGAAATATGTTTCGAACAGCTACCTCTGTGTGCACAACCATGGGACTAAAGGAAGAATCACGCGACTTGGCTCGGCAAATAGCCATCTCCAATGGCTACGAAGTAGTTACCGCAGGAGATAAGTTTAGAAAGAGAGCGACACGCCGCAACGAAACACTTGGCCAAAAGAAGGTCCCATTTATGTTGCCCTTTATTAGCGATGAAGTAAGCATAGCTATAAAACGATGCCTAAAAAGGGCAGGTCTAGAGGAATCGGTAGAAATAATTGATATACCACCGAATACTCTTCGTCGTCAATTAGCTCGTAACCGCTTGTATGACCGTCTATGTGAAACAACAAATTGCATAATTTGCCCTTACGGCAGGGACGGTGATTGCATGAGTTCAGGTACGATATACCTGATCTCTTGCAAGGATTGCGAAGATGAATACATTGGTGAAACGTGCAGACCCTTGTGTATCCGTATAAAAGAACACCTAGATGGCAAACGAAAAGTAAGACAAAGTACCCCACTAGGCACTCATAGGATACAAAAGCATAGCGGAAACGATTTTGAAGTTAAAGTCAATATCCTGGCAGAGTAGACTAAGACACCAACGTGCAAACTCCTTGAGGCTTTTTGGATAAATGCCAGAAATCCCGCAATGAATAGCAGGGAGGAATGCCCAGAAGTTACACGCGAGCTGGCCCCGTATCTTTGGATCAATTTCTGATGTGGGGTGGAGCATCATCAACCATATGCGACTATAATCAGCTGTTCTAACCTTCCTCATTGAAAGTCATGTAAAAAAGCGGTGAGTTTTACGAAAAGCTGTTGATCACGTAATTGCCATAGAGTTCTTCGTCTCTTGGTAAGTGTTACTGAAGTGTTTGGCCTAATAAATTGTATATCTTTCTTCTAGACTTCAAAGCATCTTAACAACGACAAATCCATTTTCGTATTGATTTATTCTTAGAACAAATCACAAAGAAAAACAGCTGACTGTGTCAGCGATGCACAATAATCCACATCCTGGATCACCTTCTCTTCCGCAACTGTGATGTGGTGATTGATGCTGCAGTCTTATTAGTGGTCTTAGGAATACGACAGACACATTGTCGTCACGTAGAAAATGCAACTTTGAAAGTTATTTGCAAGCACATTTGTATCTGATAATAGATGAAAATGATCGATAGTGAGGTGAAATGTGATTGACGGCGGTGTAGGAGTTCCCCACTCATGAAAGTGAGTCAATTGAAACTAGTCAGCTGCCTTTTATGTTCCAATATTTGCCAACGTCTTAGATCAACGGAGCTAGGTAGTTTCTTTAACATGCATCCAACCCCAGGTTAATTTGAGCGACGAAGTTCCACTACGAGGAACAAACCGTGTTAAGCAATCGTAAATTTCAAATGACCATAAATGGATCGTTTTTGACCGATCGGTTAACTATGCCAACATATAAACCCGTTAATTATCGAGCAACTCGAGGTAGCACCAGTGAAGATACGGTTCGCCTTGCCACGTGCTAAAGCAGCTCCGTGAAAGCGTCTCCTTCAAGGAATAGGAGCATGCTTGCTATTTCCGGGTGAGTCCATAGGTAGGAGTTGTTTTGGTGAAAATATAGCGATGAGTATCTCAAACGGCTCTGCGGCGCCATGTGTTTGTTCTTGGGTAAGCTCCTTCGTTGAAAATGTCAAAGTTTCTGCAAATTTGAGTGATTCGTCTTTGGTGTTAAAACTTAATCTGTGAGCTCTATCTCGACTTGACACCAAAAGATGCAATCACAAATTAGGGATTGAGCCACATTTGTGAAATTCCGCTGAGTACTCGGGTGATTCAGCGATCACTATGCCCTGTAACTTCCACGACCGACTTTCTATTAACCTCGGCATTGATCAAGTAATTCTTCGTATTCTTGTTGAGCAAACGCGAGGTGTTATTTTTATTTTTTATTCACAAATAAGCGGACGTTTCGGCGGACTTCGCCTCCCTCAGAGCCTAGAAAGGTCAAGTTGACAGCAACCTACTTGGCCAAACGCCTCCATAACCAAACAAAGAAAACGCTGAACCAAGATTATGCCCAGTTGCTAAAATGGGGACAAATGTGCTGAGTGTTATCTTGATCTGCACAAAGACATCATCTATTGGAGTTGAAGAATTCAAAATCGCTTCACCATTTTAATTTATGTACCTCAACTTTTCTTTTTAGTTCACCGTATTGTAGCAAGGTGTTCTTAGAAATAGAGAATTAAGCACATAAGGACATGTATTGGATATCCACTGAAAAATTTGGCTGGAACTAAGTTTACGTCATAGCGAAGCTTTGCACACTATTAGTTCCCCAGGAGCAAGTGAAGGAATTACTAACGCCGTCCTAAGTCGCTCGATGAAAAACGGCATTGCCGATGTTGTAGATGAATTTCCAAATGTTTACCACCTCATTGTGGGTGGAAGGTGTTTTTGGATATGGGGCTGCGATGGTCGAAAGAGAATGATCACCCCAGCAGTGTCTCCCAAGCTGTGAAGGAGTCCGACGTTGTCATCCAGAAGCCTGGCTAAAGCTTAAGCCAGTGAACTAATGCAAGAAACCACTAAAATCCTTTTATCATATACCCGCATTATATGAAGTCTCTCTCTAATCCACAAGGGCTGCAACTGTCTGGTGTGGTGATGTCTTGAGGAAGGCTTCGACTACGACGACCTCGGGATTCTAGAAAACTATATTAGCTAAACTCGCAAAACTTCAACCTCAACACTCCGCACACTGAGTGCTCCCGTCTCTGCCGTCAGGGGGCGAGACAACCACTGGGGTCCAACCTTTGCAAATATCTTAACATCGTAGTGGTTGTACAACAGTAATAGTTCAGTCATAGTCAACATACCACCAGTTCAATTTCAGCAAGAACGCATGCATTCTCAGTCTTTTCCTTTCCAAAAATAGACAAATAGGCTTTTCTGCTGTCTTACTGTTCTTCATTACATAATGTTGACAACACACTCTTATTATAATAGAAACGTTGCTCATTTATAGATAGTTCTCTGTTGGCGTCTACTGGCCTATAATCTCAGTCACTTAAGCGCTCCTCACGAGCACGGGTCCAAGGGGTTCCGTTTGTTTAAGAGTGATGAAGTTCATCATATTCCTTGTACTATGCTTAAAATTTTGCTGTTTTTAAAGAGAAAATACGCACGAATGCGATGACATAGGTTAACGCGTTTTACGTTAATCAGTCGCCTATGTATGAGGAGAGCAGACGACCGCAATCCCGTGGTCAAAGATTTGGATTCAATGGATGCTTCGCCAGTGCAACGAATTTCAGTGGCTTATCAATTTGTGAAATCGGAGATGATATCCTCATAGAAAAGACACAGACGCGTGCGTCCGCCCACTTTATCGACCACGATGAAATGGAGGGCTTCGTGAGCCGGAAGCTCGAGGTCCAACCAGTGAATGTTTGTGGCACGTATAGGATACAAAAGCATAGCGGAAACGATTTTGGAAGTTAGAGTCAATATCCTGGCACAGGATACTAAGACACCAAAGCGCAAACTCCGTGAGGCCTTTTGGATAAATGCCCAATATTCCGCAATGAATAGCAGGGAGGAATGCCCAGAGGTTACACGCGACTTGGCCCCGTGTCTTCGGGTCAATTTCTGTTGTGGGGTGACGCAGTCATCAGCCCCTCTAGCCATGATGCTACACACGTCACTATAGACGAGTAGATTTGCCAAATAGAGCTTGCAAATACTAGGGGTGGACGTGCAGTTTATATTGTACTTGACTCCTTACTGCAACCGACTTTTATTTCTTTTTCATATCTTCGGCGTTTATAAACAATTCACTCATTTGTTGAGGTTTTTCGGTGGATTCCGACTTCTTCAGAGCCTGGAAAGGTCAAATCGACATGAATTCCACTTAGCCGAACACTTTCACCATTTTGGCAGATGAAACTAATTAGATAAAGATCGATTTTCTTTTCTTCTTCAGTTTTTTTCCTTACAAAGTCTCAAAAGTCCTTAGTAAAAAACAAGTGACAGCATGTATTCGACGGCCCTCCTGTGCAAATTTGTACCATTTGTTATTTCCTATCGTGGGTTCGCTATAATAATGCCAGTCTACTCCTCCTACAACTTCTAAGAACTCTTCATTTCTAATAATTACTAATTTCCTTAAATTCCTTCTCTAAAATATTAGTCACCCAAAGGATCTTTTTCGATATGGAAAAGTGATGGCAAGGAAATTTGCGAAACCAGATTTATACTCCATGGATTGTACACAGCACTTGGGAACAATTTTGCAAAGGACATGTCGTTCCTGCGCCGTGATGCATGTAAGATCAGCGCTAGCGTAACTCTAACGGATACAGAGAGAATCAAGCAGATTAGACAGTATCAAAACGGACATCGAATAAGACATAGGTAATAACGGAGCACTGTCAATGGTTTACCGCCTCATCGTCGCTAGAAAGTATTTCTGGGTGTCATGCTACAATGAACAAAAAGGGGATTCATCCCCGAGCAGGGTCTCCAAAGCTGAGAGGGAGTCCGAGGTTTTATCAGAAAGCCCAGCTAAGAGTAAACCATTACCGGAATCCACCATGGTCCTAGTATGAAACCAGTCGCATAGTGGCAAATCTCCTTTTGATCCGCAAGGGTTGTGAAAGCCTGTGCTGATGACAAGACGACATGGGGCAGACTTCGGCTGCGCTGACCTCGGAATTCCAAAGAACCACTATGGCGAAACCAGCAAAACTTTGAGAAAATGAAAACTATACTCGGATCCGCGCAATCAGTAAAGCCGGGCCGTCCAAGCATTCAAGTAAGCATACAGGTAGGACACCGCGGTAAACCGCGGTAAAGGCCAGATATGCATTCAATTACCTCCAAACGATGCTTAGTGAAATCGAATGCATAGCGCATCTCTCAGCGATTGATCAACGCTGAAAGCTTTATCCTTTCGTCCTTAGTGCTCCGTTACAATCCTTTTGATCGTCCATGAGCCCAGCTTGGCAGTCGTAAGCATTATTTCGACGACCGCGTACCACTGCTGCTCAGTGGACCCTATTCGCTTAGGGTAGGAAAGGAGCTGGTGATCAATCTTAGGGCAGTGGAACATCCTTGATCAAAAATACCACTTAATAATATGCATAAGAATAAAACAACTCCGAATGGTTATCAAGGAGAAGCATCATTGAAGAGTAAAATTATTAAAAAACGGACTTTCAACAAACGTCAGCGGTAACAATCAAGTTATGTTAAGCTTGCGAACTCTTGATGATGAGCTTCCACTAGTTTGTTGGCACGCATCTTTGATCTTGGATTGGTAGCATTTATGCGACTTCCTCTTCTTTAGACCCTGGAATCATTGTTTTATAGTCCCACTTCACTTAACATTCCTAATGAAAAACTAATCTAGGAACTAAAACCTTGTCTTTTCAAATCATTTACCATTTTCGTTTACTAAAAAGTGAACTCGTTCACCTTTCATGCGGAACCAAGCCAATTTCCCATTCCAAAACTCGATCATGGGATAGCCGTGCTAAGTTTTTAGGTTTCGTGGTCCTCAGACAACTTCCTAGGCAAATTTGGCACCAACTCACCGACTCTGCACAGGTGGAATGATGGACTGGCTTAACATGGGGTAAAGTCATGGTTTTGAGCGAATTGAGCGTCATCACTATTTCTATCCCACTCGATTGGCTCTGTTCAGAAAATGAAAATGGTAGGCATGTCCAACAGATCAGAGGTTTTCTCGCATGAACAAGACGTAAAAAATGAAAAATACGTGCTAGCAGTCACGTGTCAGCTAATCAAGAAGAGTTCGCTAACCTGAATTAAGGAACCGCTAATGTTAAATTCGTAGGCATGAAGCTAAATAATTCTGCTTATTCTATGAAAAATACAATGATTTGCGCCGATGTTTGACTGGTCGATGGAGTTACTTCCTTCATGGAGAATCAGCTGCTTAAAAATCAAATCGGCCAACGTGCATCTTGAAGGCGCTCCGTTTTATCGCGCATCATGTGAAAAGGAATGGAAGCATCAATATCGAAAGCTGAACAACGAATGGGTCAAAGTGACAAGGGCGGCAGATTTGCTGATACTTCGTATCTCAAAATCGAATCATGAACACATTCCGTTTTATAGTTGCTTGTGAAAACTCTTAAGCTTGTATCCTCTGATGACCTGGTGTCTACCGACCTGTCAGCCTTCAAGACTAGACCAATCGCCAGTTGTGAAGACGGGCGGGCCTGCCGATAGAACAGCCTGGTTTGTAAACCTGATTCTCATACTGAAACGCATACCAGCTAATCTTACGATTACCCAAATGCTCCTCAATCGTCTGCTTAACGCGCGTCCTTACAACGTGTGCGTCATAGGGTCCTTCGAACTTTCCGTCCCTTACACTAACGTGTCAAAAAACTCCGCAATGCAAGCCATCGGCGAGCTTCTCATGCATCACGAAGGAGTAATAAACATGTATGGTTTCTCGATCCACCAGTCGAGCCCCTTTCTAAAGATGTGCCTAAACGGCTCGATTTCCAAATGGTTCAGGAAATAAAAAAGATGAAAGGATAAAGCTCTCAACGTTGATCAAGCCCTGAGGGATGCGCCATGCATTCGACTTCATTAGGCATCGCTTAGAAATGAATGAATGCATATCTGACCGTAGTAATTCCCAAGACCGACTTTCTGTTAACCTCGGCATTAATTGATAATTCGATGTTTTATTTCAATAAGCAGACACGAGGTTGTTATTATAGAATTTATTGGAATGCAATAGCTGACGTTTCTGAGGTTTCAGGCACAGTCGTCGCCCATGTAGTACCCTGTGCGGCTGCTATCCACAAACTAACTTTACAAAAAATAAACGGCTCTTAAGAAGGTGAAACCGCCGATACGTCAGTTATTGTATTCCAATAAATTATATAATAACAACCTCGTGTCCGCTTATTGAAATAAAACATCGGCATATCTGACCTTTACAATGACTCGCGGTGGCCAACTGACGTATCGAGCCAGTGCTACTATTCCATTAGACAAATCTTCTACCAATTTGCCGGACTCGAAAGGATGAAAGGCTTGGCGGATCATGGATGCGAGGATCGATTCCATGCGTGTGTTGCAGGGCGCCTTCTACCAATGCGCCACAAGCACCTTTTTTCCGGGCAATATTACGCACAAATTAGAGGGTTGATAATGGAATAGCGACTGGCACCTAACCTAGCCGTTGGATTTATGTTTAAGGGGGAAGCTCCAGCAATCGATCTCCAGTTATTGCGCTACAGTAGATAAATAGGTGATTGTTTCATCATCTTCTCCACAAAGGAGGAGGTAGACAAATGTTCTGAGTTATTGGAAGAAGAGTCAAAGTACACAACATTCACTTAGAAGAACCGAAAAAAAAACTGTCTTTCAATCCTGAACGTTCGAATCAACATATCCGAAAAAGGCTACATTACGAAATGACACCGAATACCAAGTGCTGCGAACATGGTGGTTCCTTACCTTTCCCCTCACCCGTCACTTCCTAAAAGGGCGCTTGGCAAAAATATGTTTTGAACAGATACCAACGTGTGCACAGGAAGAGAGCAGGAAAAAGAATCCTTTAAATTGGCGCGACAAGTAGTTAATTCGAATGGCTACGAAGCTGTAGCTCCACGCGATAATCTAGAGGAAAGGAAAGAGACCGTGGTGACTGTTTGGTGGTCTGCAGCCGGGCTGATTCATCGCTGCTTTTTGAATCCAGGCAAAACGATTACAGTAAAGAGGTATTGCCAACAGATCGACAAAATGCACCGTTAGCTCCAACAAAAACGACCGGCATTAATCAACAGGCGAGACCAACCCTTCTCCACTATGTCGCCTAGCCTCACGTTGCGGAAGCAGCGATGCTGAAGGTGGACGAGTTTGGCTACTAATCTTCGCCTCATCCGCCATCAGACCTACCGACTATCTCTTCTTATTCATCAGACCTCTCCTACCAACTATCACTTGTTCAAGCACCTTAACAAGTCTCTACGCAAGAAATGTTTGCCAACCACGATGACATAAAAAAAATGCCTTCAACGAATTCGTCGCTTCCAGAACTGCAGATTTTTTGTAACTGAAATAAATGGATTTTTTGTTAACAAGAATGTGTTTTGTAACAGTTTCCAGGTTCGACTTTCTATTAACCTCGGAAGGCGATATTGCGAAAACGTCACCTAGTGTTGTATTGTATTGTGTGTTTTTCTATGGAAGTAAATGTATGCTGTAAAACAACCTCGCGATTGTTGAACAAAAAAAAATGTTTTTATTCAAATGGTTTTTATTTTGATTAATAAAGTATTGTTTGAAGCAAGTCAGAACATTCGGAGCAACTTAGTTAAAAACGTTCATTCATTTTAGAACGCCTTAATAAATTGAAGCCAAAAACTCCACTAAGAGCTCATCGAACGCAAAAACATAAGGGAGTAGATTTTGGAGTAAAAGCCATTATCCTTGCACAGAAATCCAAAACATCATCTCGCAAACAGTTGAGGCATTTTCTATTCCAAAAATCCAAAAATGATCCGCAAAGAGGAGCGTCTTGTTATCAGGGGTAAGCTAGCGCCATTTCTCAGCCTGATTCTGTGACCTGACCTAGGCATATTTCCCACCCATTTACAACTATGTGCTGCTGCCCTCCACCAATTAACTGGGATACTTGCAAGGAATAAAACGCTGGGTGTTTAAAAGAAGCTGTTTATTATGTGAATCCAGATTTATGTGTTAATCCATATCTGCTAAGGTTGTAAAAGTGTTTGGTCGAGTAGATGGCATATCGATTTGGGCTTTCCAGGCTCTGAAGAAGGCGAAACCCCCAAAACGTCAGCTATTGGTGCTGATAAGCTCTATAATACCAATCTCATGACTGCTCATTGAAGAAAAACAGTGAATTTTGATCTATTTTATGTGTAGGAAAGTAAAGACATGTAAGAATGAAGGAGCAGCCTTGTGTTTGCCTATCAAGAAAACAGGGAATTACTGGATCTATGCCGACGCTAGGGCGTTTGTGGCGCAGTGGATGGAGGCGCCACTGCGACACACACTTGGAATAGATCCACGCGTTGACAGCTCACCAAGTCTTCCATCCCTCCGGGGTAGACAAATTGGTACTAGACTTGTCTAGGAGGATAGCAGCACTGGCTCGACACAGTAAAACGCTGGGTGTTTAAAAAAGCTGTTTATTATGCGAATGCAAATTTATGTGTTAATCCTTATCTGGTAAGGTTTTCAAAGTGTTTGGCTAAGTAGATTGCATGTGAACGTGACCCTTCGAGGCTCTGAAGAACGCGAAACCCCCGAAACATCAGCTATTGTGTGCTAATAAGTTCTGCAATACCACTCTCGTGATTGCTCATTGAAAGATAAAGCAACGAAGAAATAGTAATACAATTAAATTTGTGTTCTAAAAAAAGATAATAAATTGTGAACCACTAGAAGAAAGAAAGACCTTTTAAAACAACCCGAAAAACGCTGTTTAACGCAATCGCGACGACGCTGGTTTTCGACAGCTGCCGGGTCACTAGAATACCTGATATTTTGAGAACTTGGCGGGGTTATAGAAAAACGATGGTCCTCTCTCTCTCTCGCCATGGATATCTCTTTCAAAAGCAGCCTACTCTTTTTAATGGCTGTGAAAATTTTACTGCGGAATATAACTTTAATGATGCTGAGATAATTGCAAAACTCCGGATCGCAGGTTTTTTCCGGATTTCGAAATATATAACCTGCCATTAAAAAGAGTAGGCAGTAAATAATAAGTTAAAATTGTGATTATAACTGCAGTCTCAGCTTAACTGGGTTCGTTGCCGATTTGATCTCTGCAGATCAATCACACTGACGGGTGACTAGTGATGACAAAAGATCGATAGAACTAGCAGAGAGACAGGCGAGACGAAGGACCCGCATGGTGTGGTGGTGAACGCGTTACTCCCCGGAAAAGACAATAGTTCGTTCGTTCCCCACCGTAGACACCTGCTGTCCGGAGTTTTGCAAATATCTCAGCATCATTAAAAGTTATATTTCGCAATATATATCTTGCCGTTAAAAAGAGCAGGCAATAAATAATAAGCTAATATTGGTAGTGATTAAGTATTTAGAGAACCTCGTCCAAAACAAGAGAAAAGCAGGGCCAATTCTGCTATTTGGTGGTTGTTGCATGAAGAAAGTTCGGAAGTAAGATATTGGTGTTAAAGCCCCTTTTTGCACTTCGTTACCAAACTTTTCTAGTCTGGTCTTATGATGCAGTTGATCGTGTAGTTCATAGAGACTGCACGTAATCCCACCCAGAAAAATCTAGGACCCAAATCTGTCAACAATGAACGCGGGCCTTCCCGAAGTGCTATGCCTCCTAACACAGCAACTCTAAATGGTTTTAGTGCCCACTCTATCTCAAAGTTACAACTTCGAACGTTAATGACGGTGGTGCTTTGTTTATAACCTTTTGTGCGTAATAGATCTCCAAACTTGTCCCTTAACTTGTTTTTAATATCACGTTGAATTTTGTTATAAATAGATATGAACGCAGTTACTATTCTCTTCAAGAGGTTTTTCTCCATATACTGAGCACAATGATTTTTTTGGACGCACATTTGATGTGTTGAAGTAAGGATTCGTTCTGTATATGTAACAGGTTATCTGTATCCCCTCTCGTCCCATTGATTGTCGAGTGACTCCAGCGGGCGCCAGCAAATCTTCCATTTTTCCCTCTCCCGTGCAAAAGTGACCCAGTGAGTTCTGTATGTTTTAGAGACTCGTTGAACAATACATCTTTCTCCTAGGCTTTTCGTGAAGAACTCTGACCGTTGGCTCCGTGGTCTTCCTATTGTACGCTAGACATCACGAGGATTCCGGCCACTAACGGCTCTTGTCCATCGATTGTTGTTAATACGTACAACATGTCCTGCCCACCTAATTTTTATGTACTGAGTAGGGACTCATTGACTATCAACGGCTTTCATGATTGCTTTCATTTCAATTGAATCAGAGGCCTTCTGTAAATCGATGAAAGTGAGACAGAGCGGTCTTTTGTACTCTCGTTATACTTTAATGAGCTTTGTTATTGTGTGGATGTGGCCCATCGCAATAAATCCTTTTGGGAACCCTGCTTGCTCACATGGCTATTTTCCTCTCAGTTTTCTGTCAATCTCGTATAGGATGACCTTAGTGAAAAGTTTGTAGACGACAGACAGCAAGCACCCTTTAAAGCAGGGAGTACCGTTGAATCGGAAAGCTGGAGACGTAGTCGGGTGTTCTTTGTTTTCTTCCTTCTTGCACCTGAAAGCTCCTCAAGCCGCTCGTTTCCTTCTACTCAGCTCTGGAGCAAAGTCGTTCATCATGTTGGTCTCCCGACCTAGATAGACATAACTGGAGCATTCAGAAATATTCGTTTCTTTGAGCGTGAATGGGGAATAAGAAACCAATCCGTTCCTAATGAACATTGTTTTTGTCGGATTTAGTCGAAGCACAATTTTTCCACAGGCTCTATCAAAGTCGGCAAGCATACGTTCCGCTTGGCTAATATTTGGTGTCATAAGGACGATGTCATCAGCAAAGCGAAGATGATGTACCTGCCGACCACCAGTTTTAATTCCCATATGATTCCATTCTAGTGTTCGCATGACGTTCTGAAGGGTGCCGGTAAATTGTTTCAGCGAGATGCTATCGCCTTGTCTAACTCCTTTTTTGAGGTTAATATTAACATCGTTGTTAAATGGTGATGTCTTGGTTGTGAAATTTTCATACAGCTCACAAAGAATCTATAAGAGGAATATATAAAGAAAGAATATACTGAAGCTCCATGACTGTCCAAAGCTTCCGTTATTGCTACTATCTCAGTTGAGTCAAAGGCCATCCTTAAATCGATGCAAGTGAAACAGAGCGCTCTTTTGTACTTTCCCGACGCTTCAATGAGTCTTGTTATCCTTCCGCTGGTCCTCGTCAACATGCTGGTCCGGCTCTTCACACTTATCGTGTAAAAATTTAAGGTTCCTGTCTTTGGAAGACCGGCAAAAGTGTGCCATTGATCAAAAAGGTTGACTTCAACGATATCAGCAACTACTTTCCTATCCGCCTGCTGTCTGGCGTCTACAAACTTTTCACTCGAGTCATCCCATAGAGGGTTGACAAATTACTGGACGAAGGACAGCTATGTGAGCAAGCAGACTTTTAAAAAGGATTCAATAGGGTGGACCGCATTCACATAACGGCAAGATTCATTGAGGTATCGCTGTAGTGCAAGGAGACCGCTCCGTCTCACTTTCATCGATTTAAGGACAGCTTTTGAGTCGGTTGGGATAGAAGCCGTAATGAAAGCCCTCCACAACGAGGGCATCCCAAAAGCGTATAATGATTTTTCAAAAGGTGTTCAAAAATTTCAAATCCAAAACATGGCCATTCAAAAAATATGTAAACATCGACGTCAAAAGAGTTCTTAGGTTCTTAGGTACGCGTTCACCACCATACCATGCGGGTCCTTCGTTTTGCTTGTCTCTCAGCTAGTTCCATCGATCTTTTGCCATCAGCAATCACCCATCAACGGGATTGATCTGGGGGTCCACAACGGCATTGAACCCAGTTAAGCTGAGGCTGTAGTTGAAATCACAATGCTTTACCTTTTTATTTTCTGCCTACTACAATTTTCACGGCCTTAACTGGCTTCAATGCCGATGTGGGCTCCCCAGATCAATCCCGTTGACGGGTTATTGATGATGGCAAAAGATCGATAGAACTAAGTGAGATACAGGCAAAGCGAAGGAATCGCATGGTGTGGTGGTGAATGCGTTACTTCCCGGAAAGGGCAATAGCGCGTTCGTTTTCCACCATAGACACCTGCGGTCCAGAGTTTTGCAAATATCTCAGCAACGTTGTGGTTGTATTTTGCTTAGTAACCTGCCGTGAAAATTGTAGTAGGCAGAAAATAAAAAGGTGAATACTAGGATCCATCACCGTCCTGGTATCGAACTAGTCGTATGGTGGCTAATCTTCTTCTGATCCACAAGAGCGGCGACTGCCTGTGGTGATGACGGGCAGACTTTGGCCAGGCTAATCTTCAGACTCCAGGGAAACACAATAGCTAAACCAGAATAACTCTGAGAAATGGAGAATATGCTCGGACCCGCACAACTAATGCGTCGTCCAAGTATTCAGGTAAGCAAGTGGATAAGTACGAATCGATTATCGATCGATAATAGGAGTAGAAGAAAAAATAGGGTAATCCCATGCGGTAAATTGGGAAACGTCGAGAGAGAGACAGAGAGTGAAACGGATTAAAGGTTCCCAAGGTAGCTGGTGTTAGTACAATAGCGAAGCTGGAAGAAACGGCGGCAGATTGGGTGTAGTGAAAACAAAACACATCGGGAATTAAACATGAAGGAAGGATAGGAAAACAGACATAGAAAGAAGGAGAGAGAAAAGACTGTGAGTGAACAAACTTACCACTGCTGTAAAACACTACAATTTGCTTAACTTGTGTTTAAATTATCCGCTTTATGTAGATATAACCCACGTAATCGTCCAGTAGGGGCTGCTCCTACAGTGGTTGTGATGCCAGCGAGCTTTGTTCTAGTTCGATCCCGTTCCCGTTCCCGTTCATCAAGTCCCTCATCCTTTTCAGGATTAGAAAATATGTACCGGACTTGTCCGAGAAAAAATCAATCTCTTATATCCAGCTGGGAACGCTATAACCAAGCAATCTCAGGAATCCAGTGGCCAGTAGGAATCGACCCTAACAGCATTCTAAGACATTCAAGACGCAGTGGGAATCCACAAGCGGCAGCCGAAGCCACATGCAAAAGTTGGAAGTCCTTAATGGATGACAGATGCAAGAAAGTGAATCGAGTGTGACAAGTGTTGCGATCCTCACAGTAGACATGAAGAGGAGTCGTTCAGGCAAAAAATCCTCTAATAAGTTAAGTAGTCACCCGTAAGCATCATTTGCCACGATCACGTACCACTGCTACCCAATGGAAGAGCAAGTGATCAATCTAAAGTCAATAGAGCAGACTTGGAACTGAAAATTTCTCTCTTCTGTTCTAATGAAAGATGTCAAGTTAAATTTAAAGTAGCGAATAGCAAATCATCCGACATCAAAAAAACATTTTATAACATGTGTATGGAAAAGAAAACACCGAATGACCATTAGATATAGGTATAACTGAAGAGTGAGAACTCTCGTTGATGAGCGCACACGAGTTTATTAACGCACATATTTAGCCTACGTCTGCTAGAATTTCGGAGACTTGTCTTCTTCGGAACGTTGACGCATTTGTTTTATAGTCTCACTCTCTGATTATTCAATAGCCCTATTAAAAAGTTGGTGTACAAACTAAATACTAATCATTAACAATTACTCGCCGTTTTCGCTTATTAAGAAATGGGCCACCCATGTTTCATGCTGATCCCAGGCCCCCTCGCATTCCGAAACTTGACCCTGGGATATCCACGCTAGAGCGTTTCTAGGTTTCGTGGTGCTCAAGGAGCTTCCCAGAGAAGTATGGTACTAATTTTCCGACCCAGGAAGGATCGAAGGATTTGCCTAGCTTAGTGTGGTAGAACAAGCGCTTTAAACGAATTACACGTCATCACTACTGTTGCGCCACAGGACCGCATTTCTGGAGAAAACGAAAACGGTGAGCGTCTTCAACAGAATAGAGCCTTTTCTGATATCAAGAAGCAGTAGAAAATTATAGATACGCGTTAACAATCTCGTGTGAATCCATCAAGAAGAATTCGTTAGGCTTAATTGAGAAACCACCAATAATAAACATGAAGGTGCGAAGTTAGGTGGTTAGGTCTTCGCCATTTTCTGGAAAATAGACCAACGAAGTGGGTTCACATTCGATCAGTTCAATTCATCACCTCCTCTCCAGACAATCGTATGCTTAAATAAATCAAGTTTACTCATATTTTCATTCGACGGCACTTCATAAAAATATCAACGAAAAAATATTTTAATTAAAGATGTGTACTAAAGAAGAATATATTCAATTATGCACCCTTACAGGGCGCAGGTCGCGTGTGGTGCAGTGGTTGCAGGCGCCACTGCAGCACGCACGTGGAATCGATTCCTGCGCCCATGGCCCACCAAGCCTTCCATCCCTCCGGCGTCGGCGAATCGGTACCAGACTAGTCTGGGTGAATAGCAGCACTGGCTCGATACGTCGGCAGGCCACCGCGAGTCATTGTAAAAGCCAGATATGCATTCAATCACCTCCAACGATACTTAATGAAGTCGAATGCATGGCGCATCCCTCAGGGGTTGATCAACGCCGAGAGCTTTATCCTTTATGCACCCTTACATAAAAAATTCTTAAAAATAACCCTAATTGCGTCGTTTTCTCTTTTAGCAATCGCGACGTTGTTAAACAGCACATACATTTGTATGTATATTGTATATGGAAGTAAATGTATGCTGTTTAACAACGTCGCGATTGCTGAAAGAGAAAATGACGAATTCATAATTCAATGCCGAGGTTAATAGAAAGTCGATCCTGGGTACTATAACCCTAATTGTTATTTCAAGCATTCACGGCGGAGCTGGTTTTTGGACAGATGTCGATAAATTTTGGATAGATAGAATAGTTGACATTTTGAGACCTTGACAGACATATGGGAAAAATTTGGCAATATCGTTATGGGCTCTCGCTTAAAAAGTTCTGGGAAATTACTAATACAAAAAACAGCTTTTAAATTTAAAGCAACCAAAATAATCTGATGGATAAGTGTTTTTTGCTGAACGAAATGCACGTTGAATTCACAATGTTTGTTTTTTATTTTCCGGCTTCTACAATTTTTATGACATGGTATTATGCGAAATATCTGTATGACCTGTAACACCTGTACTCCCGTTGATTGTCAGGTGACTTGAGTGAGCGCTAGTAAACCTTCCGTTTTTCCCTGTCGCGGGCAAGAGCAGCCCAGTGGGTTCTGCTCATTCTAGAGATTCGTCGAGCATCAAATTTTTTTTCTAGGCTCTTCCGTCGACGAAAGTGAGACAGAGCGGTTTTTTGTACTCTCGCGATACCTCAATGAGCCTTGTTAACGTGTGATTGTGGTCCATCGTACTAAATCCTTTTCGAAACCCTGCTTGCTCGCACGGCTGTCCTTCGTCCAGTCTTCTGTCAATTTTGTTTAGAATGACTCGAGTGAAAAGTTTGTAAATCACAGACAGCAAGCAGATCGGGCGACAGTTTCCGATATCGTGTAGTTCATTCTTCTTGAACGATAACACGGTCTTGCTGGTCTTCCACAGAGTAGGAATCTTGCATTCAGACAGGTCACGTGTGAAGAGCCCAGCCAGTGTGTTAACGAGGACTGGCGGAAGGTTCCTCAGATGTTCTGATCTTATCCTGTCCGGACCTGGTGCTGTTCGATTTTTCACCGACGAAATGGCATGTCAGATTTCGGAAGGGAGAACCGGTGGAACAGCATATCCATCCTCTTTTATTTCATAAGACGGGAGATGGACGTGGCTATCGAAGAGATCTGAGTAGTAATCGTGGATGATTTTCTCCAATGCCTTTCTGGGCGTAACTGTTCCATATGGGCATCGGAGTGCAATCATCTTGGCCTTGTAATTTGCGAAGCTTCGCTAGGCTTTACGAATGCTTTTGCGCTTTTGCCAACCTCTGCATTTTTGACCATTACTGTTGCTCCTCCCTCTTTAAGATCATCTTTTACGTTAGTTCGCGGTTGCATGCAGCTCGCACTATTCCACACTGGCGTATCAGTTCGAGTTATTCTGCAGACAGACGTCTTTTGGTGACTTTGAAACTCTCAGCTTCCATAGGGCTAACGTGAGGATGTTGAATGAGCCAACCGTATTCCTCGTTGTTGTCGTATTCTTCATCGATGTTATCGATAAGGGAATTTTACCAACAACCGACAAATAAATTGATTAAGTCCCAGTTTATAGTGGTTTTGGCACTCCGTTTTCGAATTTAGTGGCTTTTTCTTCTTTCTGCAAGAACTAAAATGTTGCACTAGGGAGGCAGCGGTCTGATCCCGTGTAGAACTTTGGGACAACAGCGACGGTTACGGTTACGATCGGTTACGCAAAACCTTCGATTTACTATGATGTGGTCTATTTCTTTATGGCACTCTCCGTTGGAAGACCCCCATGTCCAGCATTCAGTGTGGGCCTTGTGGCTCCGAACCGCAGGTGTTTGCTGTGGGGAACGAACGCGTTATTGTCATTTCCGGGGAGTAATGCTTAATACCCTGCCATAAAAATTATAGAAGGCAGTAAACAAAAAGAAAACATGAATTCAACTACAACCTCAGCTTAACTGGGTCAATGTCGATATGGACCTCGCAGATCAATCCCGCTGACGGGTGATTGCTGATGTCAAAAAGATCGATAGAACTAGCTGAGAGACAGGCGAAACGAAAGACCCGCATGGTGTGGTGGTGACAAAACCTTCGATTTACTATGATGTGGTCTATTTCTTTATGGCACTCTCCGTTGGAAGACCCCCATGTCCAGCATTCAGTGTGGGCCTTGTGGAATTGCGAGTTACAATGGATGGTCTTGGTCGCCTCCATTCTAATCCGTGAGTCCCAATGTGACGTTCCTCAGCCGTACTTCTTGGTCCAATCTTCGCATTGAAATCTCCAATGATGACCTTGAAGAATGTATGGTCTTCTCTGTAGAACCTCTCCAAATCCATGTAGAACGCTTCGACTTCTTCTTCGTCATATTTTGATGTTGGCGCGTAAACGACGAAGATTGTTAAAGCC
>MQTX01000074.1:233625-442191 GCA_009735665.1 Angiostrongylus cantonensis
ACAGCGTTGAATGGGTGGCGTCGTCTCGTCTTGGCCAGACCGATGACATCGTACCTTATCATTCTTGCTTGCATGAGCAAGTCTTCTATCGAGGACTCGGATGCAAGTGTACGTGCATTGTAGGTACAGATCGTCACCATAGTTCTTGATCCAGGCAGCTTCCATTGGCCCTGAGATTTTATCAGCCTCTCCGTACTCGTCCTACCCAACGCTGCGAAATTGGGGGCTCTTTCGGGATCAGGGAAATGAGGCCCTTTTTTTTTTTACTGTGTTTAGCATATTTGATACCCACGTATAGCTTGCTGGGCTCTGAACGTGGGGGCTGGTTATACACACGGGTAGCTTGCCAGGCTTTCCCAGAGTGGGCATGGAGCTTATTTGCTGGAGGCGACTCCTAACCGCCTCCCATATAGTTCCCTGTCACGTGATTTCAGGCTTTTTGCTGAATTGACTGGTAGAATACAATCCGCATAAAGCGAAAACATACCCACACACGCATGAACGAATACGCCTAGCAAATAGAGAAAGTATGTGCTAAACCGGTGCAGTAGAAGCATAGATTCCCTGGATCCACCTGCGTCTCACGGAAGTAAAGGTCCCTTTTGGTCCGCGATTAACCCCCTATCCGCCACCTGGAGACGCGCCACGTAGCCTCGCGACTAACCAACTCGAGATCCATCGTGTGAGGGAGATTCGTGGAAGCGAAATACAACCACAATATTGCTGAGATATTTGCAAAGCTCCGAACCGCAGGTGTTTGCTGTGGGGAACGAACGCGTTATTGTCATTTCCGGGGAGTAATGCTTAATACCCTGCCATAAAAATTATAGAAGGCAGTAAACAAAAAGAAAACATGAATTCAACTACAACCTCAGCTTAACTGGGTCAATGTCGATATGGACCTCGCAGATCAATCCCGCTGACGGGTGATTGCTGATGTCAAAAAGATCGATAGAACTAGCTGAGAGACAGGCGAAACGAAAGACCCGCATGGTGTGGTTTCATCATTGTTGAATAGGAAGACCTAATCGTCTTTTGGACAAAGATCCTTGGACTTTAAACTAATTATTCTAAGCACTAGTGTCCTCCATGAAAACAAATCGCTCCTATATAACAATTATGGCCTCAAATGTGTTAAAAGACATTTTAAGGAATGTTTTTTTTTGAAATACATTGGCTGTCGTACCGTATTACGAAACTTGTCAATCTCCACTTCTTGGAGATGAGTCTGGATAAGCTGGACCCAATAGTCCATACTTTTTGGGGGCAATGAACTCGTAATATTTTCCAGCTATAAAAGAAGCTTTGATCACCGTCACAGTCTCAATCTAATGAAAACATTTAACCTTTGAAAAAAACTTACTGTACGGAAACCATGAGTGTTTGGTTCCCGATGCAAGTAAGCGAAATCGCGAATTAGGCGTAAGTAGGCCTTTTCATCATCGCTCAACTTTGATGACCGCAATTTAGTGCTTTCCAACATTGTACTCAAGTAAGATTTACCTTACGTTCAAATTAAATCAGATTATGTGTAGGGCACGACCCAATATGAAATATCAAAATTCATATTTCTTGCTTTTTACAGCTAATGCTATTGTTGGAAACCTAACCATTCATGAGTAAGACCAGTTTAACTAGTGAACTCTCCATCAATTCAGCATGATGCAACATGAGGGTGACGAGAAATTCACCAGTCCAGTAATGGTGAACAAAAAAAAAGCCATACGATTGCCATGAGTGAAATCGAGTTGGTAGACGTACTTGCGATACACAGGCTCGTCCCTGAGAGCTAGGACAGTAATTGGGATTAATTTTGCCTAAAAACACGTATAGACCATTGATTTATGCTTTATGCTAGGAAGCGGGATGTTTCGGCCAATGGGACTGGCGAAAAAATTGATATGTATATGCTATATTATATGCTCCATAGGCAACATGCCGAGTAATCCTAGAAACCGCTGTCATAACGGGAGTTCCTATCGCTATAGAAGATTCCGATTCACAAAGCGGAGAACCTCCTTTGTTTCAAGAAAAATCAAATTGGTACGGTGATGACTTGAAAACACCGTAATACGGCTACCTTAGCATTGAAAGGAAAGTCGACATATACATAACCAAAGTTGATTTCGCTTAGGTTAAAAAAACGTGAAGACGTCCGTAGTCTAAATTCTTGTATCTCAGACAAAAAAGGATAAAGTTTCGACAGCTAAAGTACTTATGGGGTTGACAACATTACGGTGTTACAGAAAAAGACACTGCCGATTCCACGACCGACTTTCTATTAACCTCGGCATTGATCAAGCAATTCTTCATATTCATGTTGAGCAAACGCGAGGTGTTATTATTATTCTTTATTCACAAATAAGCTGACGTTTCGGCGGACTTCGCCTTCTTCAGAGCCTGGAAAGGTCAAGTTGACAGCAATGTACTCGGCCAAACACCTCCATAACCAAACAAAGAAAACGCTAAATCAAGATTTCACTCATATTGAACACAGCTTTGCACTCCCACCGCTTTCTATGAGACTTCCACTGGGTATGTCGCGTGGAGACCAACCGCAGAGAATTCACATGGAAGCGTTATGTGCCCTTCCCATCAAAATAATAGGCTTATATACTGCCCAAATCACGCATGATAACGAGGCATTCTTCCCTGCGGTTCATTTTCGGATTTCTGGAATTAATCCAGAAGGCTTCAAGTGTTTTGCGAGCATGTGTTTTCGACTCCTGTGCGAGGATCATGACACGTACTTCAAAGTCCTCCCGCTCATGTCTCTGTTCTCTTTGGGTCCTATGTGTGCCTGGTGGGGTATTTGGTTTACATTTGCCGACTGCCGATTGTTAGAAGGACTAACAACTGGTACGTTTGGCTCTGTCTCTTCATGCATTAGACACCCCTTTTTCTTACCCATGCTCTATATACACACTTGTTTTCTCCCACTTGATCACTCAGACGTGCCTGTTGAAAGCATGGAGAAAGTATAATGAGTGCGTGCAGAAAACTATCAGTGACTTCAGGATTTGTGAAAAATGAAAGTGTTAGGTGAAGACCGTAATTGCTTTCGGTTGCGTAAGAACGACCTCTGAGTGACCCAATCGATTACGATTGGTTCACTGAGAGGACCTATAGCCAACCGACTACCACTTTTTCAAATACCTGAACAACTACTTCTAGAGAAAAGCTTTGAAAACAAAGCGAAAAACAGCTACGAAGAATCCACCCATTTCAGAACTTCAGAAGTTTCTAGGCTACTAGAATAAGCAAGCTTGCATCCCATTAGCGAAGATTTGTATACTCCAGTGGTTCTTATTTCAAACAATCAAGCCGTTCTCAATAAAGACTCATACATAATTTTAATCTTTTTATTATTGCTTACTATAGTCATTAACGGCAGAGTATCATGGAAATACAACCAAGATGAAGCTGAGATATTTGCAGAACTCCGAACCGCAGGTGTTTGCGGTGGGGAACGAACGCACTATTGTCCTTTCTAGGGTGTAACGCGTTCACCACCACAGCATGGAGATCCTTCGTTTCCCCAATCTCTCAGCTAGTTCGATCGAGGCCATTAGCAACCACCCGTCAGCGAGACTGACCCTAGGAGCCCAAATAGGTAACGAACCTAGTTAAGCTGAGGCTGAAGTGGAATACTCATACATAATTCGCGCATGTATAAAACCGTGCATGTATGCACATAACTGGTGTGATAACAATGTACTAGTAGTTTATATTAATATGTATTAATACTCACGGAATGAAGATTCGATGATGGTTCGCTCGTTCGCATATCAAAAACTGACCGATTTCTCAAGCTCTGTCGAGGTCTGAAACATATTTCTATTTCCCAAAACTTTCAAATGTCGAGCATAATACGTTAAAAACTGCACCCGTTCGTTCCATTTCTAGCCATTCGCAAAGTTAACAGATCATAAACACCATTGAAACAATGATAAATGGTTTGAGCAGAATTAATCCGCTTCAATTCTCTATAAAGGAGAGCTCACAATCACCTTTTCCCTAACCCTCCCAGATGACAACGATCGTTCCCATAGATAACCCAGCTCTGTTTATATGCACTGTCATTGAAAGTTTACTTCCTCGCACATTCGCTAAATGGGATCCTGTTGAAATATTATACGTGCTCATCCTCAATATAGTTAGCACCACCAATAAAGGAGTGACGAAGATGGCCACCATTGGACATTGTTTCCTCACCAAGAGATTTTTTAAAAACTGAGCTCAGGATAGTTCGCGCTAATTGACCGCTAAAAATTGTCCATTTGTAGGGAGCGCGGATTACAAGTTTGGTGCCGTTATGCATTAAAATCATTTCTACAGCGAAAATTATTCACTGAGTTGGAGATTAAATGCCATTTTACGTAACTGCAGTGTTCTATAAAATGTAATAACTAGCTCACAACGAGGACTAAAAAAAAATTTGGTAAAATTCATTGATAGTATTCAAAATCTACTTTGACATCTCCTGACATTCTACATTGGAATCACGCTGAAAGGACATCTCTTGAGCAGGAGGGTTCGAAATGCCCTTTGACATCTCCGGGCATTGTCTATTGGAACCACGCTGAAAGGACACCTTTTGAACAGGGTGGTTTTAGATGTTTCGTGAACAAAGGAAACAACGTCACACGGAATAACCAACCTGTTGGAACCATAAATTTCTTTCTCGTTCGTATAGTTCATTCATTTTTGCCATGTGGTGAGATGTATGATTCATACGAACAACATACGTCTTCTCCCGTTCTCCCTATTATCTTATATTCAAGACGTGTAACCAAAACTGTAGGAAAATGGTACCTCCTCAACACTTGATGCAGCTTTATGAACATCGAAAGCTGGACGCGGAGTTCGAGAGGACGGCTGCAGCTGTGCAGAGGGGTGGTTGCGCAAGCCAGTTCTTGGTACAGATGGAACACCTGCCGATGGTACCAGCTCTACATGTGTACTGTCGTCATGGGATTCTCGTTGGGCCACGTGTCTTCCTATCGAGATATTTACATCGGCAAACTGAAATAGAACCCAACGGCATATAAAAGAATTAAATGACCACATCATAGTGAGAAAGAACCTCTGGTGCTTCGTCAGACAGTTTTCGAAAAGCACCAAAATCATATTTGTGCCTGCTTGAACAAAATGGGCCGGCAGTGCTAAACGATGAAAGAGTGTTCCCTGGAAACTTCGACGACAACCTAGGAACAGGTTGACGAGCGTAAAAGTCTTTTGGCAGACGTTCCTAAAGTATTCTGGCGATGAGTTTCAAAAACTAACAAAGGCACAGTAAGAGATCTAAATGCGTACCCTGCGCGAACGTGTGCAGTGGTATCGATGAAAACTTAAAAGAGAGATTGGACCGCATAAGTTGATTTCAATACATTTAGTTTCCGACTGTCGTTTCTCCCCTACGAAATTCTTGTTAGATTCTTTTATGCATTCGACAGTTTACCACACATAAATGTATCAAGCGCCATCAGAAAAAAGGTACTGTAAACACTAAGTAGCATACGAAACCCTTTAGAAGAGTTTATTCACCAGGGAAAGAGACCACTGCTAGAGAGAAAAATACTAAGATATCCTGACGCACACATACACACATTTCGCTCTCACCAATGTACAGTGGATCTTTAAACAACTACCGGTTTACAACTGCGGTCCATCCAGACGTAGTTGAAGAGAAAAAAATCTGCAAAAACGTAAAGATATACTAAACATAGAGGCGCGTGTGGCGCAGTGGTCGGACGCGCTCTGCTACACACAAGTGGGATTCCTCTAAGCGCCCCAGGCTCACCGAGCCTTTTATCCCTCCGAGGTCGGCAAATTGGTATCAGACTTGTCTGGGAGGATGGCAGCACTGATAGGCCACCGCGAGTCATTGTAAAGGGCAGATATGCATTCAATCACTTCCAAGCGATGCTTAATGAATGCATAGAACCTCATTCAAAGATTGATCAACGCCGAAAACTTTATACTTTATTTTTTTTTATTTTATACTGCTCCGTAATATCTCAACAGATGATTGAAAGACGAAATTACATCAATTCCATATCAAAGTAGTGAATGTGTACCAGACTGCTTCCTTCATCAGTGTTATAGATACGAGTTCGTTTCACAAGGTCCTTCGAACCACGTTCATAACTGTAGTTGTCCTGAGATGAGAAAGGTGCCATGTAAGGCGAATTATCAACATCGGGCCGACGAGGCTGAGATGAACATAGGCAATATTTCAAAGATGAAATTGAATCACACCACAACAAATATAGTACCAAGTGTAATTTATAGACATAGAATATCATTAAGATTTTAGTAGTGTAGCTCGAAGCAAACACAGCAAACCAGAACTAAAAATGCCTTAGAATATATGAGTGCTAAAAAATGCTTAGTTGAAAAGTTCAGACTCAACATCACCGAAAGATTGACAGGCATTCCTGAACACTTCAATGAGAGGAAAAAAATGAGTCTGCGAATCGAAAATACCATCGACGAAAGCTCAAATTTAGCAAACACGTACCTCATCGTTGAAATCAAAACGAATAGGAGGAATACTTGGAGAGCGAAGGGATTCCTCGCTTGCTACAGCAGTCGATCTTTTCATCTGAAAGCAACGAAACAATAAGAATATTTAAGTCGACGTGCATTCAGCTGTTGGATGGTCGAACTCTTGCTAATATTAATAGGCCTATATACAACTCTTAAGGAATTGCTTATATGACTGACGCTATCATGCGATATCGTCTTTTTGAAAGATTCAATGATTGGAACCAAGCGTACAGAGTAGAAATATTATCTGGGAACTTTCTAGAATCGCTCGAGCTGCACTGGATCGGACCGAATGCAGTGCAACACTGATGAAAAGCAATTCGTCGGTGTCATTCCCATGCTTTACAAAACGATTTCTTCTTCTTGGCAGATAAATGCTAAACTAAACAGAATTAATGATTCGTAGGTGACCAATGCCACTTTGGAAGGACCCATCGAAATCGATTCTATGTCAAGATGCTAATTTCGAAGAGGTAGATCGTATGGGAATAATAACCAGGACTCGTCTGGAAAGACTGCAGCTGCGATGATATTGATTTTACCGAAGTGTCAGCCGCTATGAAACTTTTGCTATTAAACCCATGTACACTTACAAATAAATACAAAAAACTGAATCAACCACAAGTTGGACAAAGGCAAAAGTTGGAAAGTCTTCGTATTGATGGTCCCAGCGAAAGAGTCGAATGCAGTACGTGCTGCGATCCACACAGCAGATGCGATCGCGAGTAATATAAAGTGGGAAAGACCAAAAATCAGTCCGATTACCCAAGTTTCAGAGTTACAAGCTGTAACACTTACAAAAATTTTTGCCTGGCAGGTTGAAAAGAAAGAAGAAACTTTTACAAAAGGAATTTGAAAAAGAACACATATGATGGGTTAGGTGAATCAATGAACTCAAGGACGCTCAAGAACAAGAACGCAACACAGTTGCGAGGATGCCTCAGGACGCGACGCAGCACGTAACGCACAGACTAGGGAAGACCAACGGCGCGCCGCGAAGACCACGGATGCAGAATGTATATGCGATCAATACCGCGGTATGGTCAACCTCAAAAACTGAATCCAATGAAGAGCTTAGGACTCGAAATCGAACAAGGAACCACGGGCGCTGAAGGGCACCTCTAAGCACTTTGCTATGCGTGCTCCTCAAGAGTAGGACGACCATGTGCTGGTTTCCCCCTTTGAACAGCATTTTCCTTGTATTCACTTCCATCGGCTGTCGTTTTGTTGACCATCGAGTGACTCAACCGGGTGCCGGTAAACCTCTGATTTCTCTCTGCAGTATGCAAAAGTAGCCCAGTTGGTTCTGATCGCTCCAGGGACTTACTGAGCATCATATCTTATACGGTTTTCACAAAGAACCAAATAATAATAGCCAAATAATTCCTTAAATTCTTGTTTAGCAAACAAGAAATATCATTTTTGCTCGACAAGAATACGAAGAAATATCAGTTCATTTCTTTGTTTCCACAAAAGCTGACCTTTCCGCGAATTTGCCTTCTTCAGAACCTAGGAAAGTCATATTGACTGCAATCTACCCATCTAGCTCAATCTACCCAAAAACATAAGACTATCCATTAGTGATAAGGGTAAAAAGGATGAATGATAAAGCTCTCGGCGTTGATCAATCCCTGAGGGGTGCGCTATGCATTCGACTTCCTTAAGTATCGCTGGAGGTGACTGAATACATATCTGGCCTTTATTTCGCGGTGGCTTGCCGATGTATCGAGCCAGTGCTGCTACCTTCCCAGACGAGTCTGATACCAATTTGCCGACCCCGGAGGGATGGAAGGTTTGGTGGGCCATGGGCGCAGGAATCGATTCCACGTGCGTGAGGCAGTGGCGCCTCCAACCACTGCTCCACACGCGCCCCTAGTGATAACGGTAGAGAGATTTTAATAATTCCTCATTAGTTAGAAGTTGAAATAACGAAAAACATCTTTAAGATGTTGCCCTTCATCGTTCATCGTTTGAGATGGAATTTGAAAGTCAATACCGAGAATTAAACGAGTGGGTTAAGATAGCAAAAACGGCTGGGTTAAAACTATCGTTTATCTCTCAACTAAAAGTTGATTTACCAGCATGTTTCGTCTTGTATTTGCTTATAAAAACTCATAAGTTGGTATCCAACGATGATATTGCGTCTACCGATCCATCATCGTTCAAGGTTATACCTATCACTAGCTGTGTAGACGAGCCAACGGATAGGATTACGTGGCTTTTAACCCTAATATTTACCCAGTTGCTGAAGCACATTCCGGCCCATCTTACAAATACTCAGATGTTTCTGGATCGTCTACGTACTGCGCAGCCCAACAGCGCATACGTGATGGAGTCCTTCGACGTCAACGCCATTTATACAAACGTGTCGAATGACTCCACTATGCAAGCTATATCCGAACTCCTTATACAACACGAAGGAGCAATTATGGGTTCATGATTCAGCAGTTGATGACAGTCTGAAATGGGTACCTAAACTGCTCACTCAATCTTCAAATGGTCCGAGAGGTATTACGCACATATAAGAGGGCTTGAAATGGGACAACAACTGGCACCAAGCCTTGCAATCGCATTTATTTCTAAAGTGAAGGCACCAGTAACAGATCTCTGGCCATTACTGTAGATATATAGACGATTGCCTTATCATTTGTCCAATGGACAAACTTTTTGAGTTATTGAGTGAGCAGTCGGAGCACATTAAGTTTACCCAAGAGAAGCCGAAAGAAAAGAGTCAGTAACAGATCTCTGGCCATTACTCTACTGTAGATATATAGACGATTGCCTTATCATTTGTCCAATGGACAAACTTTTTGAGTTATTGAGTGAGCAGTCGGAGCACATTAAGTTTACCCAAGAGAAGCCGAAAGAAAAGAGGCTTCTGTTTCTGAACGCTCCAATTAACCTATTGTAAAACGGCTATATTATAAATCGGCACCGAGAGCCGTGTGCCGCAGTGGTCGGAGGCGCCCTGCAGCACACACGTGGAATCGGTCCCTGCTCCCATGGCCCACCAACCCTTCCATCCCTGCGGGATCGGCAAATTGGCACCAGACTTGTCTGGCAAGATAGCAGCACTGGCTCGATACATCGGTAGGCCACCCTGAGAGTCATTGTAAAGACCAGATATGCATCCAGTCACCTCCGAACAATGATTAATGAAGTCGAATGCATGCGCATCTTCACAGGGATTGATCAATGCCGAAAGCTTTATCCTTTATCCATTTTTACCGAAAGCGAGTTAATGAAAACATTCTGGTTCATCACCACTCCTCTCACCTCTTACACACAAAAAGGGCACTTGTAAGAAACATGTTTCAAGCATCACACCGGCGTAAGCGCAGGAAGGGAGCAGGAGTAGGAGTCATGCAACACGGCGCGGTTAATAGCCAATTCTAGTGGCTACGAAACTGTAGCTGCTTAGAGTAGCTGTTGAGGAAAACCCAAGCTTACAAACGACAACTCTAGCGATGATAGGGTCCTATTTATACTACTCTTCATTCCAAATGAAATAAGTGCAGCTATAAAACGTTGCTTAAGAACGGTCGATCTAGAGAAATCGGAAGCCATAATTGAAAGGGTACACAGCACTCTAAGACGCCAGCTAGTTCGTAACCGGCTATATGACCGTCTATGCACAACAAAAAATTGCATAATTTACACGAACGGTACAGACGGTGAATACAGGAGCTCGGGTAAGGTTTACCTGTTCTATTGAAAAAGGTGCAGAGACGAGTACACGGGAAACAGGTAGACTTCTCTGCCTCCATGTAAAAGAACACTTAGTAGGTAAACTTAGACCAAATACTGAACTAGACACGCATAGACCAATGACACAGAACGGGGTAGGTTTTGAAGTAAAAGTTATAATCCTCGAACAGGAATCGGAAACACCAACGCGTAAAACTTTCGAAGAATTCTGGATAGAATCCGAGGATCCGAAAATGAACCACAGAAAGGAATGCGTTATGATCATGCGTGATATTGGACTGTATTTAAGCTTGTTATTCTAAAGTGAAGAGTACATTGCGCTCCCATGTGAACTCTGTGAGGCTGGTCTCCACGTGACATATTCAGTGGAAGAATCATGGAAAGCAGTCAGTGCGCAAAGAAGCTATTCTGTGTTCGCTATGATTGAAATCATGGTTTAGCATTTTTTCTGTTTGGTTATGGAGCTGTTTGGCTGGTCAAGTGGCGATTAACTTGACCTTTCCAGGCTCTGAGGAAGGAGAAATCAGCCGAAACGACAGCTTCTGCGTAAATAAAGAGATAAAATAGCACCTTGTGCTTGCTAAACGGGAACATTGAGAATTGTTCGATCAATGCGGAGGTTAAGAGAAAGTTGGTTGTGGGAATAACCAAATAGTTTTGGCGAGATGGTGCGGCTATGCCTAATCCATCTTTTGATATTGATATTAATACCGTTATAGAACGATAATATGGGCGCGTGTGGCGCAGTGGTTGGAGACGCCACTGCGACACGCACGTGCAATCGATTCCTGCGCCCATGGCCCACCCAAACCTTCCATCCTTCCGGGGTCGGTAAATTGGTACCAAACTTGTCTGAGAGGATAGCAGCACTGGCTCGATATATCGGCAGGCCACCACGAGTCATTTTAAAGGCCACACATGCATTCAATCACCTCCAGCGATACTTAATGAAGTCGAATGCATGACGCATCCCGAAGAGATTGATCAGCGCCGAGAGCTTTTTCTTTTATGGTGCTGGTGCGAGGTTGGTATAGGTCTTCGTTGTTGTTGTTGTTGTTGTTGTTGGTCGATGGCTGACGTTTCGTCGATTAGTCCCACTCGTAATATCACAGCTCTGAGGAAGGCGAAATCGCCGAAACGTCAGCCATCGACCAACAACACCAACAACAACGACAACGAAGACCTATACCAACCTCGCATCAGCTAAGGAAGATCAATTTATAAGATCATATAAATAAATATAGCAACTATCTATGCCGAGGTTTACAGAAAGTCGGTCTTTTGAGTTAGTCGTAAACGTCCGATTCGGGTTATAAGCTATTCGAATGAATCGATGTTCATGGACAAACTCGTGTTGACGAGAACGCCGACGCTTCCGACTCCTCTACTGTCGCATGTTCCCAGGAACAGTTCTTCTCCGGTGTCATAGACGGCGTTGAATGAGTGACCTCGTCTCGTCTAGGCCAGGCCGATGACGTCGTACCTTATCCTTCTTGCTTGATACCTGCTAATATGACCATAGAAGTCATTTTCGAGAGTGATCCACTAACTTCACCTATGGAGTGATCTCGCCATTACAGATTTTAAAAGTAATTGTAGTACTGTTTGAGCAACAATAGCCGGATAATGAGATGCTCCGCTGTTCGTTCCCGCGTAAGAACTGTAGAAAAACTTGTAGACCCAAAAATTCATTAAGGCTAAAACCATGGTTTGTGTACCAGCCATAAAACCGTAAAATTATATAAAAAAGCTGTACAGTGCTTCCGGACGGAACTTCTGAAGAAGAAAAAAAAACAAGAAATGATTTATTTGAGCGATGAAGTCAAACCCGGCGAAGGTTAGGAATACTGTTAGTTCTGCATCGGCTTTCCTGATAACGTATGGAATGTGGGAATACCTTTCCAGGTTCATGAACTCCGATAAGAAGCCTATTTCCAGTAGGCGAGCTCCGTTGAGTCCCCTACTTACTGTCACGAATGTAAAAAAAAAATCCACGAAGTGCTCTCCCCGAGGTGTCGAGAGGTTTTGATTCATTGGCACGTGAATGTTTCAGGAAAAAAACGTTAGCATAGTTATCCACTATCTTTTTGTGGCGACATCGCCTCACTCTCCTGTGGGTGGTCAATTTATGTTCTTGGACATTTTATTACATTATTGGTGTGTCAAATGCTAGTGGTCTGTTTGTTTAACAAGGACAAAGTTGTTTTCGTTTCATCGTGCCCATTTCTTCGGACCAGATTTTCTTTCGTCAACTCATTAAATTTTTAGTAGTTCCATATCTCTTACTTGCTCGTCTGGTCAACTAATCTGAAGCTAGCGCCGTCAAAGTGCGTGATCATCACGGTAATGCACGTGTTAGCAGAAAAAAAAGCGTTGACATTGAAGACCCCAAGCCGTTTCAAGGTACATCGACTAAGATGATAGTTCTTCGTTTGCATCAGTGTTTACATGTATAATAGGTTAAGTAATAAATAGATGTATGGTACAATTCGTACAATTAGAGCGCATGTGACGCAGTGGCTGGAGGCGCCAGTGCGGCACGCACGTGGAATCGATCCCTGCGCCCATGGCCCACCAAGCCTTCCATCCCTCCGGGGTCGGTAAATTGGTACCAGACTAGTCTGGGAGGATAGCAGCACTGGCTCGATACATCGGCAGGCCACCGCGAGTCATTTTAAAGGCCAAATATGCACTCAATCACCTCCAACGATACCTAATGAAGTCGAATGCATGGCGCATCCCTCAAGGGTTGATCAACGCCGAGAGCTTTATCCTTTATCCTTTATGGTACAATTCACAATGCATCACCAGACGTGTGTCCTCTTTAGTCACTGAGATACTGCCATATTTTCAGCTGTTGATGACGGTGACATAGTCGTTTCGAAGCGTTACGGGTAGTATTTACGCTGAGCTTACTTGGATAGTTGGACGGCCTGTCCTCATTGCCTATGTAGACCCCAGCATATTCTCCATTTTTGGGAATTTTTTTTTGATTAGCCACTATGTTTTCTTAAGTCCCAAAGTCAACCTGGCCAAAGTCTCACCCAGATAGTCTTCACCAAAGGAAGTCGTGGCCCTTGAAGTTTGAAGGGAGATTTGCCACCACGTGACTAGTTCGACACTAGGATGGTGGTGGATCTTTGGTTTACCCTTAGTTGAGCTTTCTGATGTAGGTCGGACTCCTCCGATTGGGAGACTATGCCGAGGAAATAAACCCCCGCTGTACATTGCAGCCCAACATCCATAAACACCTTCCAGCCACGATGAGGCGATAAACCATTGGGAGGATTTAAGCTGAACAGTTTAAACAATTCGCAATTGATGTGGACAAATGACCAGAAAACATACATTTCTTGTTTGGCTTCCGGTCTTTTATCATATGTGTAGGATTAATAAAAAGAAAGGATGAAGTTCTCTGTGTTGATCAATCCCTGAGGGACGCGCCATGCACTCGATTCCATTAAGCATCCTCTGGAGATGATTGAATGCATATATGGCATTTACAATGACTCGCTGTGGCTTAGCAATGTATTGAACTAGTGCTGCTATACTTCCAGACAAGTCTCGTACCAATTTGCCGACCCCGGAGGAATGAACGGCTTAGTGAGTCACGGGCACGGGTATCGATCCTATGTGTGTTACAAGGCGCCACACACGTCCTTTTGTTTAGGATTAACATTACATATCTGACTCAAAATTTCAAAATCTCTCAACTGTTATGAAGCTGGTTCTAAACGATAAGCTATCCTTCATAGATTCAGCCCCTTGCGAAGATTGCTCTACAGATGAAAGGGAATCTTATTTTTCAAATGACTCGTAGTACTTTCGATTGTCCATGTTTATTTCACATCTAATATTTAGTTAATGTCTTCTACCACTATTAGTTCCGTCAGAGTTGCGATAAGAGTGTTTCTTTCGTTTCTCGTGTTCGAATTTGTCAGACATTCAGGCACGTGTTACTCTTCTACTCATCTTAAACCTTATTTGGATTTTTGGTTAACCTGTTCTGGTTTTCGTCCTGTAGTGAAGAGCTTCCACGGATCTCCTTCATATGAGGAATCCCGATAGCCAGTTAGACGCGAGGCTACGTGGCGCGTCCTCAAGTGGCGCATAGGGGGTTAATCGCGGACCAAAAGCGACCTTTGCTTTCCCGAGACGCAGGTGGATCCAGGGGACCCTCTTTCTTCTGGACATTCTTTATTTACGAGGTGCATTTATGCACGCTTGTGTGGGTGCGTTCTAGTTTATGCGGATTGCATTCTACGAGTCAATTCGACAAAAATCCTGAAATCACGTGACAGGGAAGTATATGGGAGGAGGTTAAAAGTTGCCTCCAATAAATGATCTCCATGTCCACTTTAAGAGAGATGACAAGCCACCCGTGAATATACCCAGCCCTTTGTTCGGAGCCCAGGGAGCTGTGTGTAGGTATCAAAGAGCTAAAAACAGTAAAAGAAACTGGCGTCATCCCCTTACCCCGAAAAAGCCTTCACTCGACATCGTTGGGTAGAACGAGCCCGAAGGGGTCGCTAAGATCTTAGAAATAATTTTTCCTGAATAATGGAAGCATCGCGCAAAGAACTAAGGTGACGATCTATACCTACAATGTATGGACACTTGCATCCGAGTCTTCGTTAGGAGACTTCATCATTCCACCGAGAAGGATAAGGCACGACGTAATGGGCTTGGCCCAGATGAGACGACGCCACCCTTTCAAGGCAGTATTTGAAACCAGAGAGGAATCGTTCCTCGGCAGATGCGACAGTACAGGGAGTCGGCGGCCGCGGCGTTCTCGTCCGCACGAGTTTGTTCATGAACATCGATTTATTTGAACAATTAACAATCCGAATTGGACGTTTACGATTGAAGATGTGGATCAATGCCAGCTTTAACAGTCCTCGTCGTTTACGCGCCGACATAAAACTGGCCAAGAAGAACTCGAATGCGCTTGACTATTTATCGATTACCGAATTCTCAATAGATACGCTTTTGTCTTAGTCCATTTAACCATTTGGTGGGGACAAACGAGACCAACAATCACAGTTCTTGAACGCGTGTTGACAGATGCAGACGAGGACACACAAGACCGTCGTGTCGTAACGCGCCGGAACCGAACAGAGATGGTGCCACGTGGCTGAAGGTACAACAAAGTGCTGAGCTCGATCGATTCATTCTCCTCAGTTGACGACTTAGCGGCCGGCGTTTGCTTCGACAACGACGGTGGTCAGTTCAGTTCTTCTACAGTTTCTCACAATTTTCCGTTTGCCACTCGCTACTCCGTATTGGCCGAAGCTCTTCACACATATTCAAATAATGTAAAAGAAATTCTAAGGGCTGCAAATCCTTGCAAACAGAGCGAAAGTCCTCCCCATTAGTGTTGTACAACATAAGCCAATAGGACCAGTACATTCCATTTATAAGTAGCAGACCAGTACGAGCAACGCAACGCAGGCTATTTTGTTTCTAATAAAGAACTCCAACTTAATAGGAAGCCGACATTCGAACAAAGTGAAGGTGAAGAATATCAGAGAATTCGAGACGGCTTTTCAGGAACGATGGCTAAGGTTGTGCTCACCAACGCAAAACCACAGCGCCTGGACCACCTCACAGCATACGCGGTACGAAAGATCATCTGGTGTTTTCTCAAGAAGATTTTGTATTTCTAAACACCACGCGGAATATTGTGCAGCTTTTTATTGCCGTTATTGGGTTTGTTTCAGCGCGACCATGGTCTCAAATTCGACGTCAAAAGCCTCGCTGCACCGGCGGGCGGCGTCTATGTGAGTTTCTGGAAATTGTTGCTATTCATAACGATCACCACTTGAGATGGAATAAAGTATATTAGAATTTCTACGTATTACTGGAAAAGTCAAAAGTATTGAATAGTACTGAAACAGCAAAGTAGTGGAATAATGTTCGGAAAGACATAGTCACCATGTTCAGCCTGTCACAGTCCTCACTCACACATACAGGGACTCCCACTTGCTTCCATTACTGCAGGCAACCGATGAAATACCGACCTTACTACTCATAAATATGCAGAAAGCGTACTCTTATAGAACTCAATTGCTTGAATCAGAAGATCTCGATTTTTGCAAACCAATGCCAGTGCTGAAAATATCTACAGTTGAATGTGACCCTACATTACTGGTTCATAAACACTTGAATGCTTAGATGGCCCATCCTCACTGGTTGTGCGGGATCTAGCACAATTCTTTTTTCTCCGAGTTTTGCTGGTTTGACCATTGTGTTTCTGTGGAGTCTCGCGGTTACAGTCTGGCTAAAGTCTGCCCTACGTTGTCACCACCACGGGCAGTCGCCTCCCTTGTGGATCAAAAGGAGATTTGCCACCATGCGACTGGTTTGACACCAGAGCAGTGCTGGACCCGGTATTGGTTTACTCTTAGCTGGGATTCCTGATGGCAATTCCGGACTCCTCAGCTTGGTAGGCCCTGCTGGGGGGATGAATCCCATCGCTTTACATCGCTGCCCGACATTCAGGAACAAATTTCCTGCGTGAAATTATGATTTCAAATAACTCAAAATGATTTTAACTTTAAGGAAAGAGCTTCGAGGTTATGTTCTGGAAATGTTGCTGAGCCAGATAAATGTCATTCCTCGCACAAATTAACTGGAAGTATAGAATTATATGATCGGTGCGAATTTATGACAGAGGCACATATTGAGTACACACCAGTGATCCGACGAACGTAGGAAATGTTGGGTATAATAATTAAAGATTTGCTTTACAAAAAAATTTACAAATTCTTCCAATTGGTTCATTATCAGCGGCAGGATGACACGGAACATGAGCCAGCCTAGAACGAAAAATCCGATCACCACGGTGTGTTAGCACTCGAGTTCGACACGCATCGAATGGTTAATCATGAGTACATCCATATTCATACTGAAACGCATTCTTCGCCCTCATCGACGTTGGTTCATCAAAGGCAGCCGCAACCGACCGACCAACCTTTGCAAACCGGTGGTAGAGTCATCTTCTCATAGTAGTTGGGACGATGTCTTTTATTTTCAACACGGAAAATTGTGGCCAAAAAATAGCACCTGTTCTGAAACTACCAGGTTTATTTCTTATCTCTCTTATGATTGTTCTCCTTTATTCTCTCTAGTGCAAAGATAATTTGATTGAACAAATTGTTCTATAACTGTATTCGATGGATATTTAAAACGAAGTAACTCAAAAAACCGACTTTCTATAAACCCCGGAATATATAATTATTATATTTATTTACGATCTTATAAACTGATCTTGTTTAGCTGACGCGAGGTTGGTATAGGTCTTCGTTGTTTTTGTTGTTGTTGGTCGATGGCTGACGTTTCGGCGATTTCGCCTTCCTCAGATCCTGGACGTATTTTATATTAGAATACTTTATTTTTTCGGTGGAGCAAAGGCTAAAGTATTAATTATTTAGTATTAATATATATTAATTTAGTATTAATGAACATCAATCAAGATCAAGATCAAGAACTATGGTGACGATCTGTACCTACAACGCACGTACACTTGCATCCGAGTCCTCGATAGAGGACTTGCTCACGCAAGCAAGAATGATAAGGTACGACGTCATCAAACGTTTAAATAGATGGTGGGCTAAAACAAAGTAGTCTCTCCTAATTTTGATGGCAAATACGTAGTAATAGCACTAGGACTCGAAGTAGTCTTGTTATACGTTGCATGGGTGTGTGGAGCAGTGGTTGCAGGCTCCACTGCGACACGCACGTGGAATTGATCCCTGCGCCTATGGCCCACCAAGCCTTCCATCCCTCCAGGGTCGGCAAACTGGTACCGGACTTGTTTGGAATGATAGCAGTACTGGCTCGATACATCGGAAGGCCACCGCGAGTCATTGTAAAGACCAGACATGCATTTAATCACCTCCAACGATACTTAATGAAGTCGAATGCATGACGCATCCCTCAGGGATTGATCAGCGCCGAGATCTTTATCTTTTTATCCTTTATACGTTGCAGACTGACCAACACCTGCTACGTCGAAGCCTACCCTTTGAACAAAATCTTAGAAGAATAGGGAGAACTAGTTTGTTAACAATGAACGTTATTCTAGTTTTACATCAAAAATCAGTTTTTTAGAAGTGGATAAAACTTGCCAACAAATGGATACGCGGAGACAGAAAAGGGCCTTTGAAAACCTGGTCAGCGGTGTGAAATAGATTTTTTACATCAATATACATTTCGTGTTGAGATTGCTTTATTGTGCATATTTTTTAGACTAAACCTGAGTCGATCCTAGGTCGCTTAAGCGACTTTCATTGAAGTCGGGCGCGAAGCAAACAAGGCGACCAGAGAAATTGGCTCGATACATCGGAAGGCCACCGCGAGTCATTGTAAAGACCAGACATGCATTTAATCACCTCCAACGATACTTAATGAAGTCGAATGCATGACGCATCCCTCAGGGATTGATCAGCGCCGAGATCTTTATCTTTTTATCCTTTATACGTTGCAGACTGACCAACACCTGCTACGTCGAAGCCTACCCTTTGAACAAAATCTTAGAAGAATAGGGAGAACTAGTTTGTTAACAATGAACGTTATTCTAGTTTTACATCAAAAATCAGTTTTTTAGAAGTGGATAAAACTTGCCAACAAATGGATACGCGGAGACAGAAAAGGGCCTTTGAAAACCTGGTCAGCGGTGTGAAATAGATTTTTTACATCAATATACATTTCGTGTTGAGATTGCTTTATTGTGCATATTTTTTAGACTAAACCTGAGTCGATCCTAGGTCGCTTAAGCGACTTTCATTGAAGTCGGGCGCGAAGCAAACAAGGCGACCAGAGAAATCATGATGGCCAATCTGGCTCGAAAATGTGGGAAAGCGCAGCCATCGCCATCAGTGTGATGGTTGTAGTTAGTCATCACTGGAGTGGTTACACTAAACGTGACTATTGTTTTCACTCTTACACTGACCATAAACACCATGAGCGTTTTAAAGACCAGATGCAAAATATCAAACATCACGTAGTTCTTCAGAAAGAGTATCCGAAGGAACTTCACAAACCTTATCAATACGAATATGAAAGCGGTGATAAAAGAACACCATCCAAATGTCCGTATTCGAGTTAAATGGTCATTTGAAGGAACTAGAAAAATCCGACCCAATAAGTTGGAGCCTCGAAAATCGCTGAATCTATCGATTCATAGTAAACAACATGTGCAGCTACTTGATGTTGCAGATTACCACTAAGATCGGAAATTCTACGATGCGTCATCTGTAATAGAAACGACGAGGACGACAGTTCGGCGATTCATCGCTGTGAAGATGTGCAGCTACATGAGGTTGTCCTCTGGGCAGCTGTCACCTGCATGTACTTTCCATCATGTGCCGTTCCAATCAAATTTTTGTATAGGCCACTGCCTTACTGTCACATCCATTTTTTATACAAACATTGCATAGACTTCAAAAGACTTCTGTGCAAGTAGTTCTATCAGATTGCGCTAGTTGAGAAAGTTTCAAAACCTCTCTCTCTGAGCAATGTCTCTAGTTCCCTCTGTAGAAGCCTCTCTCCCATTATTACAGATGGAATATAAGAAGCACTACTAGTCATCAAACGAGTGCTTACTTTTCAATACCCCAGTGCTCCAGTGTCTTGGTTGGCATTCTGGTGCTTCACTACTCCAGTGTCCCAACTCCAGTGTTTGCCCAACTTCCTTCTAGTGTTTCACTTGTCCTCATTTCAATCTCACCCGTGTCTGCTCACTCATCTACCCATCGTAAGATTGCGTACAATACAATTATTGTTGTTACTGACATAAACAATTATAACCCAAGCCTGAGATTGTTTTTCGTGCCTATGTCAGAAAGTCACTCACACACTCACACAGAGCGCACTCACACAGAGTCGAGCACTCTACTTCGAGTTGGCAATTATTCTCTGCCGAAGACAAATCCGAAGTCCCATATTCCATTGCACCAACTAATGCATTCAATTCATTGGTCAATCCGAATCGAACTCAATGCACAACGCTTCTACTCTACCATTGCCCTGCACGAACTCATACAGTACGTGACAAATCTCCTTCTTAATTCGTCGTTTTCTCTCTTAGCAATCGCGAGGTTGTCAAGCAGCATACGTTTGCTTCTATACAATAACACACATACAACACAATCGTAGCTGACGTTTCGGCAGAATCGCCTTCTTCAGAGCCTGAAAGGGTACACGAATACGCAACTTACTAAGTCAAACACTTCAACAGCACAAACAGGAAGATGAAAATCTGAGCGATAATTACAAGATCTACTGCTTCTCGAAAAAACCCACCGCTTTTTACATCTGTTTTCCACCGAGGAAGAACAGTCGCTCAGAGTCGCATTTGGCTGATGACTGCAGCACCCACAATCAACGATTGATACGAATGTTAGGGGCGAGATCACGCGTAACCTCGGGGCATTCCTCCCTGCTATTCATTTTAGGATTTTTGGCATTTATCCAGAAAGCCTCAAGGAGTTTGCGCGTTGGTGTTTTAGTGTCCCGTGCAAGGATAGCGACTTTTATATCAAAATCGTCTCCGTTATGCCTTTGTATACTATGCGTGCCTAGTGGCGTGCCTTGTCTTGCTCTTCGTTTGCCATCTAGGTGTTCTTTTCTGCGGATACATAAAGGTCTGCCCGTTTCGCCAATATATTCGTCTCCGCAAGTACCACAAGAGATTAGGTATATCGTGCCTGAACTCATGCAGCCACCGTACCTGCCATAAGGCCAGATTACGCGATTTTGTGTTTCACATAGACGGTCATACAAGCGGTTACGAACTAATTGACGACGAAGAGTATTCGGTGGTATTTCAATTATCGCAACCGATTCTTCTAGATCTGCCCTTCTTAAGCATCGTTTCATCTCTGCACTTATTTCATCGCTAATGAAGGGCAAGATAAACGGGACCTTGTTCCTCCCTTCTTAACCTCTACACTCTTAATGAAAAGCCATGTCACAGCAATGGTAAATCTCAACTTGCCTGCTGACCCAAATCAAAGAAATGTACTTTGGACGAGTTTGTACGCCAGGTGCCAAGACTTCAATTTCCACTATTGAACGAGCAACGACTATTGGTTCAACCATGGAACCATACATTGCATCCAATGAACTCGTTAGCAAAGAGTTTTCGAAATCTTGTCCGCGTAGACATCAAATGTTACTGACCAGTGCGGCTATTCAGCATGCACCTACCAGCACAAGATACCTGGGGAATTCAGTGCTATAATAAAAAAGCTCTCGGCGCTGATCAATCTCTGAGGGATGCGCCATGCATTCGACTTCATTAAGCATCATTGGAGGTGATTGAACGCATATCTGGCCTTCACAATGACTCGCGGTGGCCTGCCGATGTATCGAGCCAGTGCTGCTATCCTCCCAGACAGGTTTGGCACCAATTTGCCGACCCCAAAGGGATGGAAGGCTTGGTGGGCCATGGGCGCATTCCACGTGCGCGTCGCAGTGGCGCCTCCAAACACTGCTCCACACACGCCCTTCACTGTTATAACACGGTTGGTACAATTATCAACATTTAATAGAACGATTCTAAGCAAAAATTCTCCGAGTTTCTATCGCTATACACTTGTAAATTTCAGTCTAGACGTTTTCGCTCAGCTCTATTAATGTCTTCCTGTAAAGATAAGCGGATCAGGAGTTTTCATGAAAACGATGGGCATTTCAGAAATCTGCCGTCGAAACTACTCCTACGTTTCTCTTCCTTCCTTATTTAACCGTTCCGTTAGTTTTTAGCGCTGCCGACAATTTCAGCATAACGTGTTGACATCCCTGTTTAATATTATCCAAATGACAGCAAGTTTATTTTCAAATCATAATATTGGGTCGCTAGAAGCACTGTGGCTAGACGTCCTTGTCAAAAGCACGAGCAAGGCATAATATGATCTCACGCTGGGTCAAAGTCTTCCCATCCTGTTAACTTCTCAAATTGTTAACAAACTTGTTTACGAGAATTCCGTGTTTTGTTGAGGCTGGCAGGGACTTCCGGTGAATACCAGGTGACGCTGTAGTGGAATTGCCCGAGAGTTTTTAGAAGAATCAGGTCTACCAGCAATCTAGAATATTGTTAAATCTTTTAAATAAATTTTGTACTGTATTATATATATATATATATTATAATATACAGTTTCGGATTTGTATATATATAAATATATACAAACGTGGATAGCACAGTGGTAGCAATGTCCGTCATCACGAGCATGGTGCTAGCTGGCCTTCGCTCCTGGCCAACCAAGCCTCCCATCTCTCCGGTGTCGAAAAATTGGTATCGGACTTGTCTGGGAAAAAATCACTCTATGCAATCCAATGGTGAGCTCTCTATCCCGGCTATCTCTGGACTCCAGAAGAACTGCTCGACCAACATTCTACGGCATTCAAGATTGAAATGAAAATCCTCAAGCAGCAACCGAGGCCACACGTAAAAAGTTGGAAGAGCGTCATGGATAATGGATTCCAGGAAACGAAACACTAGTAAGTGTGTCAGACAAAAAAAGGTTTTATTTGGCTCACTTTCCTAGTCGTTTAGCTTCGTTTTGAACTTCAATTATACTTTCGACCTTTGGTCGACTTCACACAAGGTGTTCGTTTGATGAAGTTTTGTAGTTAATACTTCCTTCTCATCTATTAAATTTTGATTAAGGTTTGTTTTTTCCTATAACTAGAAACAGCATAATTGTTTGCACATAATTTCAACTTATTATTTACGAAAAGAGTTTTTAGAAGATTCAGGTCTGCCTGCAATCGTCAGCCATATGCGACTCCGAGCAGCTGTTCTTCTTCGGTGGAAGACAGATGAAAAAAGCGGCTCTGAAGAAGGCGATTCTGCCGAAACGTCAGCTACGATTGTGTTGCATGTGTGTTATTGTATGAAAGTAAACGTATGCTGTTTAACAACCTCGCGATTGCTAAGAGAGAAAACGACGAATTCATAATCCAATGCCGAGGTAAATGGAAAGTCGATCCTGGGTATTATTATTTACTGTCTATTCTTTTTAAAGGCAGGATATATTGCGAAATATAACGTTAACAATGCTGAGATATTTGCAAAACTCCGGACTGCAGGTGTCTGCGGTGGGGAATGAACGCGCTATTGTCCTTTCCGAGGAGTAACGCGTTCACCACCACACCATGCGTATCCTTCGTTTTGCCCGTCTCTCAGCTAGTTCTATCGGACAATAGCGCGTTCGTTCCCCACCGCAGACACCTGCGTTCCGGAGTTTTGCAAATATCTCAGCATTATTAACGTTATGTTTGTAAATAGTTAAATACTAGTTATTATACACGTGTTAATGTTTTTTCAACTGGAAGCTTAGTAGACCCTACAGTTGGTAGACCAATTAATGCAACCAGAACTGAAATAATCCAAATCCCTATTGCGATCTTTGATTCTGGCCGGTTGCTTCTCAAGTGAGAGTGCAGCTGTGCCACTTCAAATACTCCGCTTCCTTGGTTACTTTGAAACAATGTATCTATCAATTTATAAACATCGTTTCAATAACAAATAATCCTCCAACTGTACCAAAAACTATTTCTTGTCGAGTAATGATGCCCATGTTTTTATTACCTTTTTTATATTTTTTTTGTTTTTTTATGTTTTTCATATTTTTTTTATTTTATTGACTACGTATTAAGTTTCCATCGCAGAGGATGGTTTGTAGTGCAACAACAAGGCTGCTGAGATATGAGGAAGAATCGGGTCCTTAGGAAGGCCTCCAACTCGCAACTACTCTTTCCGTGGTTTCGCGCAATATCCACCACATCAACCGAGTCCCCTATTCTCTCTGCCTTTCTCTCAACCTTGTTTTTTTTTCCATCGGTGCTACCACAGTCCATAATGTATTTCATAAAGACGACTATTCGTAGAACGCTGCCAAATCTTAATCTTCCTCCGTCACCTAAAAATGTTCGGTGGCTGCGCATTAAACGAAGAAAAAATCCAAGAAATATACTGATTTAACTTCCAAAAAAAAACTGCTAATTCCTCAATACTTGAAGTATAAATAAGTTGAAGATAATCTGAATAAATAGGACTTTTGCTTAAACAACTTATTAACAGAAGATCTGCTTGTTCATGCAGTAGGAGCGGCTGCAATTCCATCAAGTCCATCGGGTAGGAAGCTGAATGCGTGAAATATCCCTCAGAAAGCGATCATGGAAGAGCGCTTTTCAACTTTTACAAGCTCACTTTCGTTTTTTCCTTAAATCTTCAACTGGTCTCATTCCAACAGAAAATATTGTTGCAGTTAGAATAACCTCAGGGGAAATTTCGTGTATTTCATTGAGAGATGTAATTTCTTCATCCGTCTCCGATGTGGGGCGAAACCGTCGAAACGTTAGCCGAAAACAAAGAATATCTATCAACTTCGTGTAAGTTATCGAAGAAAGAGTGTATATTGATTAGTCATACCAAGGTTAAATAAAAGACGATTTTGAAATATTCCTATGCTTTATACCAGTCGATAGCCATACCGACTTCTACAGGATCGATTGCTCGGAAAAAGTGGAAAAAAACAAGTGGTTATCACCGGACAATCACCGCTACCGATAAGACCGTCCTGTATAAAAGAGAATCGCCGGGTGAATATGGCTCATTCGAGGGAGATGCTCCACTGAGGAAGATCCGGCTCGATGAGCGACGAAGACGCTACCTCATGAACACGAATAACGATAAAACATTGACTCCGATCATCGGTTCTGATGAAGACTAAACCGTCGGAACGCTAGAAGAAAACAAAGAATATTTATCAACTTCGAGTAAGCAACCAAAGAAGGAATACACATTGATTAGTCATGCCGAGGATAGAGGAAAGCCGGTTTTAAAACATGATGTGAGAAATTACAACAATTGTTACTGTAAAAAAATAAAAAGACATTAGCCGATCAATAAGAGAAAGCGGAATGAAAAGAAAATTCTGATGGGTGCTAAACAGCATTCACCTTTCCACATCTCTGTTTAGAATTGACAAAAGACTAGATCTCAGTTAGATAGATCTACTGCTTCTCAGAATCGACAGTTTTTGTGATGTCTTGAAACAAAGAACGAACAAAGCATAGCAAATGCATGTTCAAGATGCAGTTCCATTAAAAGCTAAAAGGGTAAAGCTCTTGGCGTTGATCAATCCTTGAGGGATGCGCCACTCATTTGACTTCATTAAGTACCGTTGGAGGCGAATGAATGCATATCTGGCCTTTACAATGACTTGTGGTGGATTGCCGATCTATCGAGCCAGTGCTGCTATCCTCCCAGGCAAGTCTGGTACCAATTTACTGACCCCGAATGGATGAAAGGGATGGATCGGCGCGTGTGGCGCAGTGGTTGGAGGCGCCACTGCGACACGCACGTGGAATGCGCCCATGGCCCACCAAGGTCTCTCACAGATGTAATTATCACGTGGGTAAGAACTATCTATCCCCGTGTACAGATTTTGTGAGTATTTCAGCACTACTGCAGTTGAAGTTCACAGTCTACCCTATCGGGGAACATTACAGTAGGTCGAAAATAAAAGGTTAAAAGGTAAAGCACTGATAAGAATAAAAAATAAGAATAAAACAAACACAGTCTCTCCAAAAAAATTTCTGGTAATATTTTATTTCTGTCTACTGCCGTAAAAAAGAAAACTGATAACTTTCATTCCGTAAACATTCTCCGGCATTGAAAACTCCTTCTCTTTAGTGGCGTCCTGTTGTTCCTCACTGAACACAGCATTAGTATAATTAGAATACAACGTAGAACAACTGAACGAATTTAAGGAACATAAAAGAAGGTTGCTTGCTCACGAGGAACGGAGGGAACGATTCCAACTTATAACAGTTTTCATGATCGACTTTCCATTAACTGCTACACTGGAATATGAACACGTCGTTTTCTAGTATAACAATCATGAGCTTGTTATACAGCATACATTTACTTCTATAGAAAAATACACAGTACAATGCAACAGTAACTAACGTTTTGGCGGAATCACCTTTTCACAGCCTTGAAGGGTATCACCCATATCCCGCGTAGTTTCGTTGATCGTCGTGATCTGTTCCAGTAAATGCTCCAATTTTCCCTGCTGTGTGCAAGAGTAGCTCAGTGGGCTCTGCTTGCTCTAGGGACTCGTTAAGCGTCATATCCTTCTTTTAGGCTCTTCGTGAACAACTCTGAGCATCGGGTCGGTGGTCTTCCTGCAAAACGTTTGACATCTCGAAGAATGCAGGCGCTAGCTCGTAACTTGTCCATCGGTTATCATTCGTACGCATTATGTGTCTGGTCCACCTTATCTTCGATTGATTGGCGTACGGAACGGCACCTCTGATTTTTCATCGTTGAGGCAGGTCGGACCTACGGATCCCACTCCTTACTTGTGTGAAACGGTCTACTCCTGGCATCGTCCATTCGATTGCGCGTTCGATAGCGCTGATTGATTTATCATCCTGCTCACGCACGGCCTGATTTCAGACACATGTGTTAAGGCAGGAAGTACCTTCGAGTAGAAATGGTGGGTACGGAGTCAGGGGTTTTTTGTGTTTTCTTCACTACATTCTCGATGCTCTTGAAAGCTCCCCAAGCCGTTCGCTTTTTTCTGCTCAGCTCTGGAGCTAAGTAATTTATCACATTGATTTCCCGACCTAAATAGATATAACCACGGATCTCCCTCATATGAGAGATCTCGAGCCGGTAGGTTGCGCGGCTACGTGGCGCGTCTCCAGGTGGCGAATAGGGGGTTAATTGCAAACCAAAGGGGACCTTGGATCAATTCCAAATATCCAAAAATGAACCGCAAGGAAGAGTGTCTTGTCATCACGCGTGACATGGCGCCATACCTCAGGCTAATCCAACAACCTGACACAGACACAGTACTCGCCCATTTAGTACCCTGTGCGGCTGCTATCCACCAACCAACTTTACAAAAAAAAAATAAAATAAATGGTAGGTGTTTAAATAAAGCTGTTTTTTATGCGAATACAAATTTATTTGTTAAGTTTTTACCTGTTGAGGTTATGAAAGTGTTTGTTGGGGACGGTTCGCTGTTATGTGAATACCAAGTAGTTGAGAAGACTTGGTCGGAATAGCTGCTCGCCTTTGCTTGTGCCACGCAGGACCTTTCTTGATTGGCAATCACAATGCTGGATACCTAAAACCTGGATAATTAAACCTTTATATACATATTATCTACACAACAGCGCAATAAGATTATAAATGTATGTACAATATACAGTTGTATAATATGGAGGGGGTGTGACGCCGTTAATAACATGCACACATGACAGCACTGAACATGTTACAGTGCTCTTATGCTGCTCACTCAGGGAAGGATAAGTCATAAGAGGTCAGATACAGATGATTGAGAACAGTGGGTTAAGGGAGCTAATCAGAGGTTAGCACATTAATGTGTACATGTGAGCTTGTGATACTGCAAATGGCGATAACAATGTGATGAGTATATGAGTGATTAGCTAATGCAGCTTGTGTAAGAATATTGCTACGACTATGAAAGAGTTAAGATTTATATGCTCTCAGTGGAAAGGATGTGAATAGCGATTGGGAGAATAGCCTAGGAATGAAGAGTTGTTAGATAGAGTACCTGTGAGCGATAATGGAATTGTAGTATGCATTGGAAGTGCAAGCTACAGATTTTGGTTAACATTATTTGTGCCTAGGTGGATCGAAGAAGCTGTGAATGAAACGATTATGAGCAAATTAATGATGAAGAAAGGAGCAACTACAAGGCATGGCCAGAAGCAAAAATGGCTGTGCTAAAGGGCGTGGCTAGATCCTAGCGAGTGGCGTGGGTCGCGGGGTCACGCCACGGGTCGCAAGGTCGCACACACAAGCAATGTGATATACATGCTATTATGCCCGACGGTGTATCTGATGGTTATAGTTGTCGTACTTACTGGCGTGCCCGATCGTTAGGATTGGATATGAATGTAGGGCATCCAGCACCATCAGTACACACAAAGAATAAAGTTGAAATAGAGAACATAGCAACCCTGTTGGGTGATTGCTGATGGCAAAAAGATCGATAGAACTAGCTGATAGACAAGCGAAACGAAGGACCCGCATGGTGTGGTGGTGAGCACGCTACTACCCGGAAAAGCAGAGGCTGAAAAAGCATTCGCAAAGTCAACCGAATCTTCACCAATTACATGACCAGGATGATTGCACTCTGGTGCCCAGACAGCACAATAACAGCGTCCAGAAAAACAATGGAAAAATTCATTCACGTATACTACTCAGAACTCTTCGATAGCCACCTCCACCTTCTGTCACACGAAGTAAAAAAGGACGGATATGTCGTAACACGTGTTCACCCTTTCGAAATCCGGCATTCCATTTCGTCGGTGAAAAATCGAGCAGCGGCAGGTACGGATAGGATAAGATCATAACATCTGAAGAACCTTCCGCCAGTCCTCGTAAACACACTAGCTGGGCTTTTCACACGTGACCTGTCTGAATGCAAGGTTCCTACTCTGTGGAAGACTAGCAAGACCGTGCTATTGTTCAAGAAGGATAAACTACACGATACAGGCAAGTATCGCCCAATCTGCTTGCTGTTTGTCGTCTGCAAACTTTTCACTTCAGTCAACTTAAACAGGATTGTCAGAACACTGGACGAAGGACAGCCATATGAGCAAGCCAGGTTTCGAAGAGGATTTAGTACGATCGACCACATTCACACGCTAAAAAGACTCATTGACGTATGGCGAGAGTACAAAAGACCGCTCTTTCTCACTTTCATCGATGTAAGAGATGGTATCCGAAGCTCCGACTTGTATCAACGATCAAAAATCAAAGATGCCATTCTTTACGTCAGACAGCCGAAGATAAGGTGGGCCAGACACGTAATGCGTATTATGACAGCCTATGGACAAGAGCCGTTAACGACTGGATTCCTCGAGATGTCAAACGTACTGCAGGAAGACCATCGACCCAATGGTCAGAGTTTTTCACGAAGAGCTTGGAAGAAGGATATGATCCTCCACGGGTTCCTAGAGCGAACAGAACCCACTGAGCTATTCATGAACGCGACAAGGAAAAATGGAGGATGTAGTGACGCCCGCTTGAATCACTCGACGATCAACGGAACTACAGGTTACATGTGATATAGATAGACATAGTTGGAGAATTCGGAGATGTTCGTTCCGTTAAGCGTGAATGGAGCACACGAAACCAATCCTTTCTTCGTGAACACCGATTTTGTGAGATTTGGGAAGATGCCATTCTGTGCGTCAGACAGCCGAAGATAAGGTGGGCCAGACACGTAATGCGTATTATGACAGCCTATGGACAAGAGCCGTTAACGACTGGATTCCTCGAGATGTCAAACGTACTGCAGGAAGACCATCGACCCAATGGTCAGAGTTTTTCACGAAGAGCTTGGAAGAAGGATATGATCCTCCACGGGTTCCTAGAGCGAACAGAACCCACTGAGCTATTCATGAACGCGACAAGGAAAAATGGAGGATGTAGTGACGCCCGCTTGAATCACTCGACGATCAACGGAACTACAGGTTACATGTGATATAGATAGACATAGTTGGAGAATTCGGAGATGTTCGTTCCGTTAAGCGTGAATGGAGCACACGAAACCAATCCTTTCTTCGTGAACACCGATTTTGTGAGATTTGGTCGAAGACAAATTTTTCCACAGGCTTTATTAAAGTCGGCAAGCATACGCTCCGCTTGCCTAATGTTTGGTGTTATGAGGATGTCATCAATAAAGCGAAGATGATATAATTGCCAATCATCGATTTTCACTCCCATACTCCAATGTCTGCTTGAGGTTCTGGAGGGTGGCGGTAAACAATTTTGGCGAGATGGTATCGCCTTGCGTATCCTCCGTTTTGACGTCGATGTTAATATCGTTGTAGAATGGTGAAATCTCGGTGGTGAAATTTTTCTACAGCTCACAAAGAATCTTTATGTACTTAGTTGGGACTCCGTGATTATGAAGGGCTCCCATGACTGATTCTATCTCAACTTAATCAAAAACCTTCTGTAAGTCGACGAAGGTAAGACAGAGTGATCTTTTGTACACTCGCGATACTTAAATGAGCCTTGTTGTGGTATCGATGTGGTCCATCGTACTAAATCCTCTTTGAAACCCTGCTTGCTCATACGGCTGTTCTTCGTCCAGTGTTCTGTCACTCCTGTTTAAGATGACTCGAGTGAAAAGTTTGCAGACGACAGACAGCAAGCAGATTGGGCGATTTGGTTGTCTATATCGTGTAGGTCACCCTTCTTGAACAATAACACGGTTTTGCTGCTCTTCCACTTAGTAGGCACCTTGCATTCAGACAGGTAACGTGTGAAGAGCCGAGCCAGTGTGCTTACGAGGACTGGCGGAAGGTTCTTCAGATGTTCTGATCTTATCCTGTCCGGACCTGGTGCTGTTCGACTTTTCACCGACGAAATGGAATGTCGGATTTCGGAAGGGAGAACAGGTGGTACGACATATCCGTCCTCCTTTATTCCATATGACGGATGAAATGGCTATCAGAGAGATCTGAGTATTATTTGTGAATCGTTTTCTCCATTGCCTTTCTGGAAAGCTGTAATTGTCCCGTCTGGGAGTCGAAGTACAATCATCTCGGTCTTGTAATTGGCGAAACTTTGTTAGGCCTTGTGAATGCTGTTCCCAGCCTCTACAGCTTCGACCCTTATTGCTGCTGTTCCTCTCTAAGATCTTCTTTTTATCGCCTGTCTGCATAGTTTGTCTTGTCTTGCTTACGGTGACTTAAAGTACCCCGATAGCCACGCATAGAATACAAATCATAGCGGAAACGATTTTCATGTTGAAGTCACTATCTTCGCACAGAATGAAAAAACACCCATGCGCAAATTGCTTGACGTTTTTTGGATAAATGCCAAAACTTTGCAATGAATAGCAGGAAGAAACGCCCAGAAGTCACTTGCAACCTGGCCCCGTATCATCGCTTCAATTTTTGATTGGGCTTGTGCAATCAACAACCATATGCGACTATAAGCAGCTGTTCTAATCTCTCTCAGTGGAAGTCACATTAAAAGCTTTGAATTTTTAGAGAAGACGCTAATCATGTAGTTGCTAAAGAGTTTTTTGTCTTTCTATACGTATTATTGAAGCGTTTGGTCTGGTAAAAGACAAAGGATAAAGCTCTCGGCGTTGATCAATCCCTGAGGGATGCGCCATGCATTCGACTTCATTAAGTATCGTTGGAGGTGATTGAATGCATATCTGGCTTTTACAATGACTTGCGGTGGTCTGCCGATGTATCGAGCCAGTCCTGCTATCCTCCCAGACAAATCTGGTGCCGATTTGCCGACCGCGGAGGGGTGGGAGGCTTGGTGAGCCATGGGCGCATTTCGCGTGCGCGCCGCAGTGGGCCTCCAACCACTGCGCCACACGCTCGTTGGCCTGGTAAATTGCATAATATTATACCTTCCAGGCTCTAAAGAGGGCGATACTGTCCAAGCGACGGCTAATGTTGTGTTGTACGTATGCTGTATGACAACCTCACGGCTGCTGAACGAGAAAACTTCTACGCTTCTACTCTACCTTATGCATAGTTCATAGCAGCAGCTCATCAAAGAAAGAATACATAATGAAGCTGAGATAAACAAGAAGGCAGTAAACAAAAACGGTTAAAATTGTGATTATAACTGGGGCCTCAGCTTAACTGGGTTCATTACCGATTTGTGCTCTCCAGATCAATCCCGCTGTTGGGTGATTGCTGATGGCAAAAAGATCGATAGAACTAGCTGAGAGACAGGCGAAACGAAGGACCCGCATGGTGTGGTGGTGAGCGCGTTACTCCCCAGAAAGGACAATAGCGCGTTCGTTCCCCACCATAGACACCTGCGGTCCAGAGTTTTGCAAATATCTCAGCTTCATTAAAGTTATATTTCGCAATATATCCTGCCATTAAAAAGAGTAGGCAGTGAACAAAAACGGTTAGGATTGTAAGTAATGAATATTCAGCAATTTTAATTTATTATTTACTATGTTTTCTTTTTAATGGAAAGTTATATATGGCGAAATATAACTTTAACGGTGATGAGATATTTGCAAAACTCCGGACCACAGGTGTCTACGGTGGGGAACGAACGCGCTATTGTCCTTTCCGGGGAGTAACACGTTCACTACCACACCATGCGGATCCTTCGTTTCGACTGTCTCTCAGCTACCTCTATCGATCTTTTGCAATCAGCGATTACCCGTTAGCGGGATTGATCTGGGAAGCCTAAATCGGCAACGAACCCAGTTAAGTTGAGGGTATAGTTATAATCACAATTTTAGCTTATTATTTACTGCCTTTTCTTTTCATTGGCAGGGTATATATTGCGAAATATAACTTTAACGGTGTTGGAGATATTTGCAGAACTCCGGACTCTAGGTACTTTTCTCCAACATAGCAAACCACCGCTAAGATTATTCAGCAATTATTCACATCTATCACAGACGTAATACCACCATTCTACAAAGCGTTTTGTTAACTGCAAATAAAGAGAGGTTCAACTATGGGATAATATTCCTTTATAATTAGTCGCAGCCGACCTCTGAGATAAGAATGTCATGAAATGAAAGCCTATGGAAGATATCCCACCATTTCGACTTTGGTTTTGGTAATGGTAAGCCAGAGGCAAATGCGACTTCATGAAGAGAGATCGGCACTCCGCTGTAAGTAAAGAGTGCCATGTTCTTGGAAAATGGAATTATTTGTAGTGCCCGATTACAGCTTAGTATCGCCAATGTTCTAGCTGTGTGTATCTATGCTGAACTATTTTGCTATGGAGATGAACAATTGGGAAGGTGTGGTTAGGAGAGGTCACAGATGCATCGTAAATGGAGAAGAATGTGGATGTCGTTATAAGGCAGTCATCTAGGATGGCTAAAAGCACCAAATAAATGACGCCCAATTGATGATGACACTTTCGTACAAAGATCCATGGTAGAAATTGTCGACCTCTCGTAGTCCAAATTAAACAGGTCAGCTCTTGGAAGCACTAGTTCCGGATAGATCGAATAAAGACTGCAGATAGCAATCGAATGCGTTACTGAATGACTTTGCGGATTCCAGGTGAAGAAAAATGGTGTTAAAGAAAAGCATGCTGGTTTAAGAATGAGCTGAAGTCGATTATCTATGCGTCGCTGGAAGTGAGAAGTCGTGTCGTTCAAGACATCAAAAAAAAAAAAAAGGAAGGGGCGTAAAGAGGATTTGGTACCTTGAAGGTGCTTAAGCATATAAGGACTAGGAAAAGTAAGGTTAGATGTCTCACCGTTGGCGATTTAGTTCTACTCTGCCTCTTATCCAATGAAAAAGCGCATTTATGTGATGGCAATGTGTTCAGTCCCGAGAGTTCCTCAGAGAATTTCGAGCTGAACAAGCAGTAAGTAGTTTATTGATCAGAGTTTGCTTCCATTATGCAATTCGAAAACGTGATGATCTAAAAAAGCTGTGCGATTTTGCCTGCTTCCCACAGAGCTTAAGCTTACGGCACAAACCATCAGCCACTATCTCAAGGAAGTGGAGAACAAGCTCTTCACTAGGAAAGAAGTAACGAATTCAAGAGGAAGAGATTGCTATTAGCCGACGTGGAAGAACTGTAAAAGCGGATAGCTTCCACAGAAGAAACGAAATGAATGTAACGACTAGAATGTTGAGCTATTCCACTCATCATGACACTTAGTGAAATAGATCCCGTTTTAGTTATCATATATGCATCGTCAACTGGCATTGTCACTTTTATCCTTTATCCTTTTATCGCCGCCATCTTGAATTGGTGTTGAAAAATTCATTTATGTTGAGAAATCGGTCCCTCAAAAAAAAAATCAAATGCACCTTTTAGTAAAAGAAGCCCAAACCAAGCAAGAGGACGTCAGCCATCCCTTTCTTGGCCGACACTGTCGATCAAGAAACCTTGTTTCGTTGCGTTTCCTTTTCCATTTGACCTGTATTATGTTGCTAGCAGAGGATTTGTATCTGCAGCGTAACCCTCCGAAATCTCTTAGATCATCATCAGCATGAATAATTTTGTATAGAAAAAGTCTTTGCTTTCAATGTTGTAGTTCTTATTTGAGAAATCTCTTAGATCATCATCAGCATGAATAATTTTGTATAGGAAAAGTCTTTGCTTTCAATGTTGTAGTTCTTACTTGACGCAAAGGAAAATCGTCATTTGGATTTTTGCTTTGCCTTGGGTCCCGCCTGGTTTGCGCGCTCATCTGGTGTAAGAGGCATGAGGAAGATCTAGTTTTTAATGTGATGCCCAGTAATTTTCAAAACTTAACTACAATTAATTACCAAGAGTTACCATTTACTAACTTCGTCACTGATAAAAATTCCTGTTTTCTTGACTATTTCGGTAAGCTGCGTGGTAGCACAGTTTTATTAGTTCGACTTTTCAGCTGAAAAAACTGAACATTTTTCCAAGTTGAGCGATTCCGCATCTCTTTTCAACTTGAGTGGTTCCGCTCAGAAGATGGATCAACCTACTGCACACCGCTGTTCGACATCCAGAAACACCTTGCTATCATGATAAACTGATAAACCATCAAAAGAGTGCATACGGACTGCTTTGCACATCCTGTGTTTTCTTCCCGTTGCATTTTCAGATAGTTGTTGCCGTTACTAGCAATCGTGTATCTGAAAAATCAGATATTAAGCTTGTGTTCTGGAGAACTCTCTTACCAAGCAAAATCACTGTTATAAACAACAGACAACGTGACACGTATTTTGCCACGCTACTGTATACCGCTCGTTTATTCAGCAATTTCAGTATTCTGCACTAAACAGACGACGAAGACTACGAAGTCGTTTTTAATGACGGGATCATGGATTAGAGAACATTTAAAGTGTGGTGTCACTGAACAACTGAATTGGGAGAACGGTTTGTGTATTTCAGATTATTCCGTTGTTCTTTTGTGTTAAGTTGGACATTCCGACGAAAAAAATCTACGCGATCCACACACGGTACACCATGAACCTTGCTAATGCAGTATTCGGTTCATAGAAGATGGCTTTTGTATCTAATGTGATAAGGGACCTTAGGAAGAGAGGCACTTATAGAAAGAGATGAAAGTTATGATGAAGACTTCCTATCTGCAGCGTACCCCTCCGAAATCTCTTAGATCATCATCAGCATGAATAATTTTGTATAGAAAAAGTCTTTGCTTTCAATGTTGTAGTTCTTATTTGAGAAATCTCTTAGATCATCATCAGCATGAATAATTTTGTATAGGAAAAGTCTTTGCTTTCAATGTTGTAGTTCTTACTTGACGCAAAGGAAAATCGTCATTTGGATTTTTGCTTTGCCTTGGGTCCCGCCTGGTTTGCGCGCTCATCTGGTGTAAGAGGCATGAGGAAGATCTAGTTTTTAATGTGATGCCCAGTAATTTTCAAAACTTAACTACAATTAATTACCAAGAGTTACCATTTACTAACTTCGTCACTGATAAAAATTCCTGTTTTCTTGACTATTTCGGTAAGCTGCGTGGTAGCACAGTTTTATTAGTTCGACTTTTCAGCTGAAAAAACTGAACATTTTTCCAAGTTGAGCGATTCCGCATCTCTTTTCAACTTGAGTGGTTCCGCTCAGAAGATGGATCAACCTACTGCACACCGCTGTTCGACATCCAGAAACACCCTTGCTATCATGATAAACTGATAAACCATCAAAAGAGTGCATACGGACTGCTTTGCACATCCTGTGTTTTCTTCCCGTTGCATTTTCAGATAGTTGTTGCCGTTACTAGCAATCGTGTATCTGAAAAATCAGATATTAAGCTTGTGTTCTGGAGAACTCTCTTACCAAGCAAAATCACTGTTATAAACAACAGACAACGTGACACGTATTTTGCCACGCTACTGTATACCGCTCGTTTATTCAGCAATTTCAGTATTCTGCACTAAACAGACGACGAAGACTACGAAGTCGTTTTTAATGACGGGATCATGGATTAGAGAACATTTAAAGTGTGGTGTCACTGAACAACTGAATTGGGAGAACGGTTTGTGTATTTCAGATTATTCCGTTGTTCTTTTGTGTTAAGTTGGACATTCCGACGAAAAAAATCTACGCGATCCACACACGGTACACCATGAACCTTGCTAATGCAGTATTCGGTTCATAGAAGATGGCTTTTGTATCTCTGAAAAATCAGATATTAAGCTTGTGTTCTGGAGAACTCTCTTACCAAGCAAAATCACTGTTATAAACAACAGACAACGTGACACGTATTTTGCCACGCTACTGTATACCGCTCGTTTATTCAGCAATTTCAGTATTCTGCACTAAACAGACGACGAAGACTACGAAGTCGTTTTTAATGACGGGATCATGGATTAGAGAACATTTAAAGTGTGGTGTCACTGAACAACTGAATTGGGAGAACGGTTTGTGTATTTCAGATTATTCCGTTGTTCTTTTGTGTTAAGTTGGACATCCTCTTACTCACTGTCCCACTCGTAACACCACGGCTCTGAGGAAGGCGAAATCGCCGAGACGTCAGCCATCGACCAACAACAACAACAACGACAACGAAGACATATACCAACCTCGCACTAGCTAAGGAAGATCAGTTTATAAGATCATAAATAAATATATGCTAACCATTCACTTGTAGCTAGCTGTATTTTGAAGCTAAGCCTTGTCAACGAATAGTGAACAGTTAAACAGAACCCCGACTAGGAATTCTCCTGATAGAACTCTAATCTGAAGTTATCATGAGTCTTATCGATATTCTGATTCTAAAAGTTTCTAACCACTCTGAAATAGTTTATGACGAACTGTCGCGGACGCCACAATGGTAGATCCACAGAAAGGCAATGACGAGTTCCGATGCAAAACTATTAAATTTGAAGCATAGTGAAGACGTAGGTGCTGCAACAGTTGCCGTCGTAATAATTCATAACAATCTTACGTTATTTTTATCACTTTTTAAACTACTTGATCTCCGCCGTTCGATCGATTTTTTATAGTTTACCTCACCTTTTCTTCATTCTAGGTTCCTCAGATTCTCATTCTTGTGCTCTTTTCGATGACATCAACATTTGCCTGTCTTCCTGGTCTTGGTGGACTAGGTGGCCTAGGAGGACTTGGTGGCCTTGGTAACCTTGGTGGCGGCACTGGTGGTGCTTGTTGCCCACCTCCATGCATACCGGCACCTGGATGCAAAGGGTTTTCTTTTCATTATTTCTTATTTACTCATAGTTTTGACATTGAGCACACTAGTACAACAATCAGTTACAAAAGATATACTTAGTGGTGGGGTTGTGAAGTAATCCCGTATAGAAAATGAAAAATCTTAACGCTTAGTACCTTACATTTATAATTCACACAATGCACCCTCTCCAGCAAGAAGAATTTGAAAGCAAAAACTCCACAAACTAACAAATCAATCAATAAATATAAAATTCAGCTTTCATATAAGCATTGCCGTTTTCAGTGGTTTCGGTTTCCCATCGAAAAGTAGCTATGCAGCTCCGCCTAGTGGTGGTTATGCTGTTGCTCCATCGTACCAAGCTCCTCCACCATCTTATCAAGCTCCTCCACCATCTTATCAAGCTCCATCCTATAAAGCTCCTCCACCATCTTATCAAGCTCCTCCACCTCTACCACCACTGCCACCACCGCCGCCTTATCATGCTCCACCACAGTACCAACCACCTCCAGCAGCTCCACCGCCACCAGTTCCTGCAGTGCAACCTTATCAAGCACCGCCGTATCGAGGTTATTCAGTCCATTAACTTCTTGCTAACTTGCTAACCTGTTTCGTCTTATTAAAAATTTAAAATATTTTCGCTTTTTTCGGATTTCTTTCGTTTAAAGCGCATTGCGCAATTTTCCAGCTTCAACTTCATATGGCCTTACTTACGTCCCGGCGGCTGTTGTGCCAAAAGTACAGGTAGGCATGAGAATTGCATTTACGCTAACGGTATTTACAATAATAAACCGTCATTTTGTTTTAGAAAGCTGTACAAATCGTAGTTGAACGTGATCCTCTTCAAGGAGGCTCGACAGAAGACGTAAGAGCACAAAAAATTCTATTAGTTTCAAGTTTTTTTTGGTCACACTGCATACAGCAATAGGACCGACAGTATTTGATTCGCCTGTACAGCCGTTTAGAAAAATTCCACAGAGAAATCTACTAACTATTTGTACATTTTCTATGTAGGAAATGATCAAATATGAAAGGAAACAAATTACTCAATTTCCTTCGTTTTTGCATCAACCTGCTCGCCTCACTTCTGTCTATTTCTACATTCCTCTACCGATTTACCTTCTTCGTTCCTATCCGCTTTTATGTTCTTCTTTCTGAATCCTATATCGCTTCATTCTGTTTCTAACCGATTCTACTCGTTCCTACCTTTTTTCCACATTCATCTCCATTCGTGTTTTTCTTGCGGTTTTTTGGCCTTTATTTCAGATTTTCACTTCTTTTTCACTCCCCTACATGAACCGTATTTCATCCGAAAATGCTATTGCATGCGTCGTTGGCACAAAGCAATTTCATGTCGGATGATAAAAAAATGTCTACTGAGACTGGTCTGTGGTTGCATTTCGCATAATAACTTGCCGTGAAGATTTTAGTAGATAGAAAATAAAAAGTAAACATTGGAAACTAAGCTCCACAAAATAGAGTCACGCGTTTCAAACAGGTGATGATATTTACAATGCGAGAAACTGCTGATTTACGAGGGCTAATAGCAAAAGAGAGGGGCGCATGTGGCGCAGTGGTTGGAGGAGCCACTGCAACACACACGTGGAGTCGATCCCAGCGCTCAGGGCTGACCAAGGTTTCCATCCCTTCGGGGTCGGTAAATTGGTACCAGATTTGTCTGGGAGGATAGCAACACTGGCTCGATACATCGGAAGGCCACGGCGAGTCATTGTAAAGGCCGGATATGCATCCAATAACCTCCAACGATACTTAATGAAGTCGAATGCATGGCGCATCCCTCAAGGACTGATCAACGCCGAGAGCTTTATCCTTTATCCTTTTAATAGGAAAAAAGAACGCAGTATTTTGGACATTTAAGTGGGTTGCTTACTAAATTGAAATGAAACGAACTATGGAAGGACAAGTCATTCGTTGTGGAATATTCCCCGAGGAATGCGTCATGCATTAGACTCTGTTCGTATCATCATAAAGGTAGCCGAGTGCATATTTTCTCTACACTTCTGCGAGTGCAATTAATGAGTCAATTAAGGGCATTTTATAGGGTTTGGTGAGCCCAAGTTGCGAGATTCAACAAGTGACCGATCCAGGTGTATTCATGACACCTCTGCCATTTTTTCTTAAGGTAATATGGCGCCTATAAATCTGTAATACAGCCACAATAATGGTAAAATGTGAGCAGAACATGGAACCCCAGATTGAGCATCGAACCTGCGATTACCCCTTCCAGGAGCCCATCTGTTGTCCACTCCACCACGGAGGTCCTTGCTTCCCCTTTCTCTCAGAAAATAGGATATTACCCAGTAAAACATTGAACTTTCAGCTTCAGCTTAACTGGGTTAAATACAGGCTTGTGTTTTTCATATTGTTCCCGTTGATGGCTGATGATGGAGCCGTTAGGCAAAAATTGGCTGGAAGAAAGGCAAAACAAGGGTCTCAGTGGCGTAGCGGATAACCTGTGAGCTCCAAGAAAGGATAAACGCGGACCCGATCCTGGCCTGAGATCCAAGGTTTGCTCGGACCTCAACATCATTATGGTTGTTTTTCACACAATTCCCACCTATAATTAAAAAATAGGCAGTGAATAAAAGATGAACACTTAATTTGTGACAACTACAAAATGAAAATCATCCTTGTGAATTCGAACAAACAGGTGATGACAGGCAATTAAAAAAAAGGTAAAAACAGGTACAGGACAGGTAAAAAAAGAATGTAAGAGTGAGTCCGAGGATGGCTACCTGCTAGTCTAAGCTCAGCATCCGTTAAGTTTGGGCTTTGGTTGAACTAAATCTAAGATGTGATTCTATACAATGTCGGATCCCACTCTGACGTGTTTTGAAGTACTAACCAGTACCCTGTCTGATACCATCTATTCTGAGACGCTACTAAAATAAGTCTGCAATTTGAAATAGTATAAGAGACACTGTGCCATACACGCAAGGTCGTTGTTTCAGTAGCACCGCGGATAAATAAAGTTTTCCATACCTCTGTGGTCGGTGAGCTGATGCCAGCCTTGGCTGGTAAAGGCTTCCTCCAATTCACCAATACCGGAAGGTTTTTCTCTCTAGATAGAAGACAGAATCAACTTGACCAGCATGCAACTACGTCTTAGAAAAAGACAATGTGCTCAAGCCGATCCCATAGACAAATCCGCCGAATCTTAGCGCATAACGAATAAAAGGCATAGAAAAGAATTAAAGTCCTTGGATCCGCATAATATGTGAGACGCAGCCCAATAACCAAATTAGTAAGTAAACAAGTTTAAAAGTCTTTTTCTTTGGTCCTCATCCTTAGAACGTGTTCAACACATTGGTTAGAGTTGTCCGATAGTACGCATATAGACTTCGGTTCGGTTCGGTTCGTGGCTTTTTTCACAAGCCTTTCATCCTTCCGGAGACGGCAATTTGGTGCCAGAGCTGCCTGAAAGGAAAGCGACACTGACTCGATACATCGTAAGCCATTATAAGTCACTTCATACTCGCCTCTAAAGATTCGTGGTGGAAGTCGACTGCATGGCGCGTCCCTGAGAGACTGATCAACCCTGAACGCTTTATTCCTTTATTTCACGAGACTGATTCTACACCTAATTTAGATAAAGCACTTTCAACTCATTTGAACAACTTTGGAGCTAACAGTTAATATACAGTGATTTCGTTAAGAGTAGCTCAGAAGTAGAAGAAGGAGCTTATCTGACTACAGTTTAGGTGAATCTAAGAATCTCATCTTCATTCACGCTTCTTCATTCTTGTCGGGAATCCAAAAAAGATGAAGTTAAATTAAGACTTCTACTTATTTTTTTAAGGTAAATATGAATACTTAGCGAGGTGAAAAGTAAAAACTCACCTGTGAAGAGGTACGTGATGTACTTCTTATCAACCAACAATTCGCTCAAACTATAATGGTGATCTATGAAAATTTTCTGCCGAAATTCTTCTTTATCTTTAGAAGATTTCTGATTTTTATTAACTACGGTTACGCAACGCGCAACGCTTCCTCGTACACACGGAAGTGGCTGTTCGGAACATGTTTCTTACAATCGCCTTTTTTGTACGTGAAGGATGGGAAGAAAGAAAATGAACGAAGATGTTTTTGTCACTTGGTTTTCGATACCACTTTTTCATGCAACCGCTACTTGATAAGTTCACTTGAACGTTAAGAAATGGAAGCCAGTTCTCTTTCGGTTTCTCCCGGGTAAACTTGGTGTGCTCAGACTGCTCATTCAATAACTCAAAGCATTTGTCTATCTCCTCTTGAGTAGAAAAAATGACAAAACAGTCATCTATGTATCTGCAGTAGAGTAGCGGCCGGAGATTGATAACGGAGGCTTCTATTCTAGACATGAACAGGATGGCAAGACTTGGTGCCAACCCTCCCATTTGCGCGTTGTATTTCCCAGACCATCTGAGGATCGAGCAGTTTAGGCACTCCTTTAAGAAAGCCATAAGCTGCTGGATGGGCAAGCCATGCATTTTTATTCTTCCTTCACGTTCAACAAGAAGTTCGTGGATGGCTTGCATTTCGGGGATGTCATTCGATACCAAGGTGTAGAACGCAGTAACATCCAAAAACTCCATCACGTACGCGTTCTTAGGAAACGCGTTACGTAGACGTTCTAGGAACGTTTGGTTGTTCGTGAGGTGAGCTATGATGTGGTTAAGTAGCTGGGTGAGTATTAAGCTTAGAAACCATATTATTCTATCCGTTGGCCCGTCTACGGAGCTGATGATGGGTCAAATCTTGACGAATGTTTGATTGGCCTACGCACGATCATCAGCTGATACTAACTTACGTGTCTTAATAAGTAAGCCTAAGACAGGACACGTTGGCTTACCTATTTCATAGTGCGAGATAAAAGATGGTTTTAAGCCTGCTGTCTTTGCCACTTCGACCCATTGGCTGTTAAGTTTTCGGTATTGAATTTTGTATTCTTTTCAGATGATGGGCGATAAAAGGTAGCATTTCGCACCTTAAAACCAATAAACTTACATGTCCCGCCTTATACCTACTTATTAAAACACATAAGTTGGTATCTTCTGATGATGTTGCGCCAACCAATCCATCATCATTTAAGGCTACACACAACATCAACTGCGTAGAAGGGCCAACGGGTAGAATATCCTGGTTTTTAAGCCTAATACTTACCCAATTGCTTAACCACATTCCAGCCCACCTTGTCTTCTAATAACGCGTACGTAATGGAGTCGTTCGACGTTACAGCGCTATACACCAACGTATCGAATGACTGCGCAATGCAATCCATCTTCAAACTCTTTGTTGAACATAAAGAAAAAATAAAAATGCATGGCTTGTCCATCCAGCAGCTTATGTCTCTTTTGAAGGAGTACCTAAACTGCTCGATTTTCAGATGGTCTGAGAAATACGCGCAAATAAGGGGCTGGCAATGGGACAGCGACTGGTACTAAGCTTTGCCATTGCGGTTATGTCTAGAGTGAAAGCCCCCGTTCTCGGTCTCCGGCGGCTACTCTACTGCAGATATATAAATGATTGTTTTGCCGTCTTCTCTACACAAAAGGAGATGGGCAAATGCTTTGAATTATTGAACAAGCAGTCAGAGTACATCAAGTTCTTCCGGGAGAAACCAAAAAACCACTGGCTCCCGTTTCTAAACTTCAAATTAACTTGTCAAGTAACGGTTACATAACAGAGTAGTACCGAAACCGAAGTAACAAAGGCATCCTGGTTCATTCCCCTTCTTCCCACCCTTTACACACAGAGAGGGCGCTTGTGGGAAACTTGTTTCAACCAGCCACCTCTGTGTGCACAAGTAAGGAAGTAAAGGAAGAATCACGCGACTTGGCTCGGCAAATAGCCATCTCCAATGGCTACGAAATTGTAACCCATGAGATAAGTTTAGAGGGAGAACAACGCTCCAAGAGGAACAGTTTGGCGGAATTCCCATTTATTTTGCCCTTCATTACCCTTGAAATAAGTTCAGCGATGAAGCAATGCTTAAGTAGCACAGGTCTAGAGGAATCGGTAGCAATAATTGAAATACCACCGAATACTCCTCTTCGTCGTCAATTAGTTCGTAACCGCTTATGTATCCACATAAAAGAACACCTAGGTGGCAAACAAAAAGCAAATCAAGGTACGCTACTAGAGATGCATAGGATACAAAAGCATAACGGAGATGATTTTGACATAAGAGCAACTATCCTCGCACGCGATCCTAAAACACCAGCGCGCAAACTCCTCGAGGCTTTTGGGATAAATGCCAAAAACCCTAAAATGGACAGCAGGAATGAATGCCCTGACATCACGCGTTGATCCCCTTGATCTCGTACTTTCGTATCGATGTTGATGTGGGGAGATGCAATCGTTAACCATATGCGACTCTGAGCAGCTGTTCTTCCCCAGTGGAAGATAGGTGCAAAAAACGGTGGGATTTTTCAAGAAGCTGTTGAACGTGTGACTACCATTTAGATTCTCATCTTTCTACATGTGTTATTGAAGTTTTTGACTTAGTAAATCGTACATCAGTCTACCCTTCCAGGCTCTGAAGAAAGCGGTTCTGCCGAAACGTCAGCTACGGTTGTGTTGTATGTCTTTTATTGTATTGAAGTAAACGTGTGCTATATAACAACCTCGCGATTGCTGAGAGAGAAAACGACGAATTCATAATTCAATGCCGAAGTTAATAGGAAACCGACTCAGGGTACTGAAGTAGTATGTTTAAAATTAGTCTAAACACTCAAATAGCCGCGCTTAGGAAACAGACATAATTCCCATTTATTTTGCCCTTCATTACCCTTGAAATAAGTTCAGCGATGAAGCAATGCTTAAGTAGCACAGGTCTAGAGGAATCGGTAGCAATAATTGAAATACCACCGAATACTCCTCTTCGTCGTCAATTAGTTCGTAACCGCTTATGTATCCACATAAAAGAACACCTAGGTGGCAAACAAAAAGCAAATCAAGGTACGCTACTAGAGATGCATAGGATACAAAAGCATAACGGAGATGATTTTGACATAAGAGCAACTATCCTCGCACGCGATCCTAAAACACCAGCGCGCAAACTCCTCGAGGCTTTTGGGATAAATGCCAAAAACCCTAAAATGGACAGCAGGAATGAATGCCCTGACATCACGCGTTGATCCCCTTGATCTCGTACTTTCGTATCGATGTTGATGTGGGGAGATGCAATCGTTAACCATATGCGACTCTGAGCAGCTGTTCTTCCCCAGTGGAAGATAGGTGCAAAAAACGGTGGGATTTTTCAAGAAGCTGTTGAACGTGTGACTACCATTTAGATTCTCATCTTTCTACATGTGTTATTGAAGTTTTTGACTTAGTAAATCGTACATCAGTCTACCCTTCCAGGCTCTGAAGAAAGCGGTTCTGCCGAAACGTCAGCTACGGTTGTGTTGTATGTCTTTTATTGTATTGAAGTAAACGTATGCTGTTTAACAACCTCGCGATTGCTGAGAGAGAAAACGACGAATTCATAATTCAATGCCGAAGTTAATAGGAAACCGACTCAGGGTACTGAAGTAGTATGTTTAAAATTAGTCTAAACACTCAAATAGCCGCGCTTAGGAAACAGACATAAAGAACACAGATATTGCATAATTTTCTCTGATGGTAGAGACGGTGATGTGATTGCATGAATTCGAGTCGAGTTTATCTGATTTCCGATAAATCGTGCTGAGAAGAATCCATCTGCGAAACGGGTAGGCCACTCTGTATCCTCATAGAAGAACACCTAGTCGGCAGACGTAAATCAAATACTCCACTAGGCACGCAAAGGACACAGAAACATAACTCAGAGACAGAAGATTTTGAAGTAGGAGTTACGATCCTTGCGCAGGAATCGAGAACACAAGTGCGCCAAGCTCTTGAGGCGTTCTGGATTAATTCCAGAAATCCGAAAACGAACCGCAGGAAAGAATGCCTCATTATCACGCGTGATATTGGGCACTACATAAGCCTGTTATTCAGATGGGAGTGGCACATTACGCTTCCATGTGAATTCTGTTCGTTTAGTCTCCACGCGACATACTCAGTGGAAGACTCGTAGAAAGCGGTAAAGCGGTGAGTGTGCAAAGAAGCTATTCGGTGTTCTACGTGATTGAAATTTGGTTTAGCGTTTTCTCCGTTGGTTATGGAGATGTTTGGCCAGGTATATTGCTGTCAACTTAACCCTTCAAGGCTCCAAAGAAGGCGAAATCCGCCGAAACATCAGTTGATTCGCAAATGAAGAATAAAAATAACACCTCACCTTTGCTAAACAAAATTAGAAAGAATAAAGGAGAAGAAAACTGCTATTGCGGAGCAAACAGAGCCAAAATTAAGCTATCGATCCGACATTGATTACCGAACGATCTAAGAGCCACCGAGTACTCGACATCGAAGTGCGAGTACTACGCACCTGTCTAAGAAGCAAACGAAATCGAACGTTCGCCAAGTGGAAAAAGTGGGAGACGAAAGAAAATCATTGCGCTCAGTATTTGGAGAACCGCCTCTGGAGGAGAATAGTGGGCTCTGAAGAAGGTGAAATCCGCCGAAACGTCAGCCTGTGCGTAAGTAAAGAATAAAATAACACCTCGTGTTTGCTCAATAAGAATATAAAGAATTAAAGGAGAAGGTTTTGAACTGGTAGTCTCAATCCTAACACGGAAATCTAAGACATGAAAGTGAAAAATCTTCGAACGATTATGGACAAATTCCAAAAATCCAATTTCCAAGAAATACTGAGAGGAATGGCTTATTATAACGCAAGATCTCAGTGACTGTCCTTTTGACGTGAAAGGGACTCATTAACCATTCATCTGAGCTTCGCGTGGTTGGTCTTTACCGGAAATATTGCTCGGAAGGCTCATGGAGATACGTGGTTGTGTGAAAGAGCTGTTTCATATCTAATGTGATTGGAAATCAGGCATCATTGTCTTTTTGTTGTAGCTATGGAGTGTTTCGCTTACAAGGTAGCGGTTAATTTGACCTTTTCAGGCTCTAAAGATGGCGAAATACGCTGAAACGTCTACTGCTGAGAGAAAATGATATATGGTAAGAAACTCCCAAGAAAGGAGAAAATTATTTATCAATGCCGATGTTAACAGAAAGACAGTTTAGTAAATATTGTATTAATTCTGGGATACACCAATTAGTTAACGATTACTTGACAGTATATACAAACAGTTAGAGGTTTTAAACAGCGCAACCAAGTGGAATTGAGAGAGAGGAAGGAAAAGACAGGAATAATGAAATTATGGCGCAAAATGAGAAGGAAAGAGAGAGAACGAAAGTGGTGATGATGTGGTGTGATAGTGGTACATAGGCGGAGAGAGGGGAAAAAAGAGGAAACGGGAAGGTGAGAAGTTCGCCTCTATCAGAAACTGCAATTCGTTGTCACTGACTAGAGTATCGTTGTCTTGTTATAGCAAAACAACGTTATTGCTCACTAAATCCAACGGAGACTCCTGAAACGACAAACATTTGAAACCGATAGATGCTTGGACATCTAAAAACGCACACATACACTTGTAGCGGATTCGCTAAATTTTTAACAATACAAAAATGTGAGAACAAAGAAGGAGAACATCAAGCATGAGTGCTAGGAATCGGCTTGTTGCTTTTGCGGTGTTATTTAACCCTGATATTTCAATGATTTGGCCTCTTATCGTCAATGAAAAATATTTCTGGATGTCGAACTAAAATGCGAATTAGTAGAATATTTTTTTAGCAGAATCGCTAGATGAGACAAAGTTCGAAATATCTATACGGATCCAACGAGAGACTTCAGGATTTATATTCGTATGTGCAGTCAAGAGGGCGCCTCCAGCATTGTGGGAAAGGCTCATCTACAGTTAACACTAGATCGCTGGGCTGATTCCGTACAAGAGGTTAACAAATCTTCCAACGCTTTTACTATCGGAAGATCGCTACCTTGTCTCGGAGGATAACAGCACTGATTTAATACATTGGTGGACTACCTCAAGTCACAGTAAGCCAGATATGTATACAATCTCCTTTATGAAGCTTAATGAAGTCGATCGCGTAGCATATCCTTAAAAGATTGATTAAGGTCAGAATCTTCATCCTTTTATGCCCACCTGAGTCTCATCAGGTACCAAAGATCGCTGAGAATTCTGTAAGAAATTTTGTCAAGACCCTAAGTGGAAAAATAGGGTCCATTACCCAACGATTGTTGTTTGTTACTGATGCGACCTAAGAACGCCTTGACACCCCATCTAGCAGTGCCTGAAGAAGAAAAGCAGCAATATTTTCAGAGTTCTCTGGAAGTTGTACCCAGAGCAGCTTACCAGCTATCTGCCGCCTCAATGTTCTACGGGGTTGAGCGAACTAACGATCATACGTTTATTAGCCAATATCTCTAATCACTACGTTTCTCATGCTCCAAAACGAGTAACATAGGAGCTTACCAGAGCAGCTTACCAGCTATCTGCCGCATCAATGTTCTACGGGGTTGAGCGAACTAACGATCATACGTTTATTAGGAGGGGGCGGAGGTGGTGGTGGTGGTGCGTATCTGAATATATGACATTAGCACTGTCTCCGAAACCTATTCAGAATAGCAACGAAGACTGGTTGAGCCGACGAAATCCTCAAAATCACTAAATAGCACTTTACTAAACCGACTTCCACTTAACCTCAGCGCAAATGACCAACATATTTCTTTGGATTGCTGGGCTTAGATGAGGCTGTCATATAACTTTTATTCGGCTAACGTTTCTACGTTTCGTTTTCTTCAGGGTCGGTTATCCTAGTCGGTGGTCCACAGTCGCTCACCCTGGCCTTGTAGCTCTGTGTAATCGCATCGAGTCGAGTTTTCATAAATGACGTATAGTCAAAGTTATTACAATAATTGAGATTATTAGTTAATTGAAATTGTATTCGAGAAGCTCTCCACTCGAGAGCATTCTACTCTACGTGATAGCGAAAACCCACAACGCGTCGACAAATGATAGCGGGCCATCGACTCAGACCATCGGCTATGAAGATGAAGATGTAAAAACGTTAACCGAATAAATATCTGGTAACAGCTCTGTGCACGCTGAACAATCCAAAGAAGTATGTTAATAAATCATTAAATAGAATTTTATTTAATAGCATACACCTGTCAAGTTTGTGCGGTATATTTATTTCCATTGTACTGACTTATCCTTATTTGAATTACGATTTCGTTATGCGTTTTTATGCCAAAATGAATGCTATAAGAGGGTACTGCCCTCCTTGGACTTACACTGGCGAACATTGTGGCGTCGGTGGAGCACATACTGGTGGTGGTGGTGGTGGTGGTGCAGCAGCACAACAAGCTAATGGTGCTCCAAGCCCTCCTAAGAGCCCCCCACCACCACCACCGAAACATGCCATCAGTGGTGACGTTGACAACGAAACAAGAAACACGGTGCGAATCTGAAGCTTAACAAATAATTTTTGGGAAGAATGTTGATTTGTAGACTTTATTTTTCGCGTTCTTCTGTCTTCCATTTTCTGACTTTGCTGTAACTACTTTCTGAGAGCAACTGTAACTGTAACTTTCCGAGAATTACGTTCATATTTTCAGCTAATACTTTAGAATCATGTTGTTAGCTAATAGTTTCTAAATCGCTTCTTTCAGTCACTTAAATACGTTAGACGCCCAACTAGTGTTGGTCGTGGATATTTCTTGTCATCAGGGATAGTTCATGGGCTATAAATCGAACTGATTCGATCAATTACCGATTACAGTACTAACCAATAACATTTCTGCTGCGGTGAATCTTACTGTAATGGATCAGAGATCCCATATCTCAAATAGTAAAAAAAATACTGATTTCAGCAAATACTTATCGGCTAGAGACCTTTCGAATAAACTATGAAACAAAAGTACATACCATAACTTTCTCACGTTACAGTAACGCCTAGAAAAGCGACAACAACAGTGGAAGCCGTCAGAATCGCAAATTCTCGATGGTAGTGAGGATTCCTAGCAAAGAATGGCGATGATATAAAAGCCAATGTTGAAGTCGTATGCCAGAAAAGCGACAACAACAGTGGAAGCCGTTAGAATCGCAAATTCTCGATGGTAGTGAGGATTCCTAGCAAAGAATGGCGATGATATAAAAGCCAATGTTGAAGTCGTATGCTGATGTCGAAATTCTGCCTACCTTTCGACTTTTATAGATCCACAAGCCGGATCGGGAAGGCGGCCGCCCTTTGCACCGCCCAATTTTTATTGTCGTTGGCCAATTGCCAAATACCGCCTCCTTAACCTAAGATATATCTGTTAAAAGTATGCGTACAATTTTTCGTTTTGTTTTTTCTATTCCTCGCTAGCAAACGTTGCGAATCCAGTTTGTGGGTAAAAGGGTAAAGGGTAAAGCTCTCGGCGTTGATCAATCCCTGAAGGTGCGCCATGCATTCGACTTCATTAAGTATCGTTGGGGGTGATTGAATGCATATCTGGCCTTTACAATGACTCGCAGTGGCCAACCGATGTATCGAGCCAGTGCTGCTATCATTCCAGACAAGTCCGGTACCAGTTTGCCGACCCTGGAGGGATGGAAGGCTTGGTGGGCCATGGGCGTAGGGATCGATTCCACGTGCGTGCCGCAGTGGCGCCTCTAACCACTGCGCCACAAGCGCCCTAGTTTGTGGGTAGGCATCAAAATCTCATTAACTGCAGCTTCACAGTTTCTTTTCGTTGTTAATAATGATTTGGCTTTATATTTTTCATTTAAATGAGAGCACGTATAGCGCAATAGTCAGATGTTTTCTCTAATACACAGAGGGTCATCTGTTCGATCTGACTCCAAGGGCTAATTAGGCCTCTCGCCTCTTCGCTGTCGACAAGTTGAACAACGGAACGCTGGTGGTTACATCGGTAGTGCCCAATAAGTCATTATAAAAACCAAGTATGCATTCAATCACTTCTGCAATGCTACGGATGGAGTGGAACGTACAACCTATAAAGTCGATAAACTTCGAATGTTTTATCTTTCGTTTTTATATGTATCTATATCAAACATGCCTCCACTAGTCATCATATAAACCACACACTGTCAGCGTTTTCTCCCTCACTCGTCCTCCGACAACTCATTGATAAGGGCCGTTTACACGAACAGCACCACACATTTTTCAACGAATACTACCCTTTTTCGGGAGAAGACATCTAGTGTAGTTTCACCGTGCTCTACTTATCAGAGATTTTTACCTCTAGTTGAACTTCTATATTGAAATTCTGAACTCCTTCATAGTGTTTGCTGTACTACTGCCTTATTGTGTGTGATGAACCCTCATCTATAAATCACAGTTTTAAACACAGGGTGAGCCCGACTGAAAAGGGGTTCCGATCCTTATTCAATGGGGAGGCTGCTTCGAACTGATAGGTATATTTGCATTGAACATCTATAACCACTGCGCTAAAGGAACTCAATGACTGATACGTAATGGCATGTTTTGCTCATTTAATTATCAACTTTCAACTGCACTTCTGAGAAACGAAAAGGGCACTCAAAACATTTTCGAATACATTTTCAAACTTTCGCTATTATTGTGCAACCTTAAAAAATTAGATTAAGGACAACCGAGCCGTCCACCAGTTAACTTCATGTCATCATGGAATTGCAGTTTAGAGTGTTTTAGAGCGAAACAAAATTCTTTTAGAGAAGTCGGAAACAAATAAAAACTAGAACGGCTAGTTTTCAATCGAAACCACTCTTCTACTTTTTCGTAGATATTGATTGGGTTGGAGCTTATTAAATGGACAAAAAGCGTAAACGAGAAGGCCTAACCTAGGCGACACTCTGTCATCTATGGATGAATAAGCGCATATCTTCTCTAAACTTCTGCATGATTGCCAATTTATCATGCCATTGCGCTTTTGCCAGTCTGGGGAGTTGGAAAGCAAGAGGAACCTGGGTGAAGGGGTGAATTTAATGCGCATGCTAAACAGCTTCTTCCAAACACTCATCAGATAAGCAAACGACATTATTGTGGTAGATCACTGCTTCTCACAGGATATTGCATTTCAGTAGTTAGGAGTACCAATAAGCACGCTGTTTTTTGCGCATGATATCCACCTTCACAAGCCTGATCGATGACGTCGTTTACGTGGAGAATGCATGAGTCACACTAAAACACGTCGCCGTAAGCTAGCGTTTTCCAACTAATTGCGACTGCGTTAGTTCAACAGAAAAAAATGTTGCTGACAACCGATCATCCGTACGGCGAACATTCCTCGGAGATCTTAGTCAATCAAAAACGACATCGTGTCACTAGCGTCAAAATCCCAACAGCAATTCATGCACATGTCTGTCGCGATGACCATTTCAAATCCTATAAATGGAATACTAGAAGATCTCTGAGACCACAGCATTACAGTAGTCCATAGTAGTCCGATAGAGCGCCGCATTACACCATGAGAGAGGAACGATACAACAAAAGAACATGTATTAGTTTCCTTCCGTTCCTTACGTCCTACACTGTTCATTTCTATTCGATTACTTTCCATGATCGTCCTACTGATACCTTTTTTTAGTAGCAACGTTAAATGGCTACATTACCAAGTTCTACCCATGAAAACAAGAAATTCGCGATGGTAGTGATTTTAACTTATTATTTTCCGCCTGTTCTTCTTAATGGCAGATTATATATTGCGAAAATTGCGAAATATAACTTTCATGATGCTGAGATATTTGCAAAACTTCGGACCGCAGGTGTTTGCAGTGGGGAACGAACGCGCTATTATCCTTTCCGGAGAGTAACGCGTTCACCACCACACCATGCGGGTCCATCGCTTCGCCTGTCTCTCAGCTAGTTCTATCGATCTTTTGCCATCAGCAATGATGTGATGGTAGTGATTATTGCCACATAGGCGCTTCTTCCCTTGCATGATGATCGGCCAAGCAATGGGATATCCTCAAATTTAGGTATTGGAAAACTTTTGTTTCGGGGCAATGATGACTTCCATAGACACTTTTGAAATTACTGTCACTCTGCAACTATATGACGCAGAACCGTTGTACATATTTTGAAAGAGAAAACGATGGCTAAATTAATAAGAGAGAAGAAGGGAAAAAAGACAGAGATGCAAAGAGAGGAACAGCGTCAGACAGAAAGAAAGAGAGACATAGTAGAAAGCTCTGAAGTGGTGCCAAGTCATGGAAACCGCTAGCGCAAACGGTAACTGAAGCTCTGATCTGGATTGCTTAGCAGCATCAGATTCGCCAGCGTTGTGCACAATTCATCGAACCCGCTGTGAATTTCGCAAAACAGCTGTGTAGGACAAAAACTTCTAATATAAATCATCGTCAAGGAACTGGAAAAGACAAATAAATACAACAGCGCGGAAGATTACATAAATGGCGCCAATTTTGCTTTCACCTATTCACGCAACTGCCTATTTGAATAAGTAAAAACGTTAATAAGTCATTCAGCTTCATATCCTAGACTGTAAAGTCTCGCTGAGACGACTGAATGCATATCTACCCCATACTCCTTACGGCAAACCAAAGATTTACGAAGTCGGTGTTTTTGCCAACCAAAACAAGTCTGGTAAAAAATTGACGATTCCGAAGCAATGGAAGATTTGGCTAGCCTGACATGTAAGACCTAACTAGGGCTCACTAGCGTGTTGCAGAACACCTCTAACCGCCACGCTACAGAAGCTCTGATATTCTTACCAGGGTTGGAAAAAAAAAAACGAAAAGAGTAAAATACAGCTGCAGAACATCCACTGTCGTTCGTACTTTATCCCGACATAAATAGCTGATATGCGAAAACGGAACTCATTGCACACCGCACGAAACCAATTATCCCATAACGAAGTCGACCATATTGGTATGATAGTATGAAGTTTTATCTGCTAGGGTTATGAAGGTGTTCGGTTGAGTAGATCGCATCTCAATTTGACCTTTCCAGGCTCTGAAGAAGGCGAAACCGCCGAAACGTCAGCTATTGTATCCTATTAAATTCTATAATAACAACCTCGTGTCTGCTTATTGAAATAAAACATCGAAGTGTGAAGGTTTAACGGATATTCAGCAAAACTTCGCCTTTACAACCCTCAATGAATCATTCCTCTTCCATCGTAAATACGAAAAACGAACCCTGTCTTGTTAAGGATATTTCGACCAATCTTAAGAGCCACATAAAAGTGTATCGGATCCGAGAATCTAGAATGAAGTCCCGTTGCAACTCCATAAGGAAATCCATTTATGAATGACTTATTGCCACAAATACAACGAATCTTTACGCGCTCGCTGCTAATCGCACACGTAAATTGCCGCGGCGCCTTGTAATCACTCATAGACGGTGCGCAAAAACTCGCATCAGAGCGCGTTTTCGCTTCATAGAAGAAAATTTATTGCTGAATCCGAGCGCTAAATCAGGCATGAATCTCAAAAATATTTTTATTTGAGGTAGGAACAAGCTAAAGAATCTGATCAGCTTTTAATTAAACTTCATAATTTGATGCCTAGAGCAATTTTTAACCACTGAGTTGTGGTGGCTAGGGAAAAAAATTGAAATATAATATATTTAAGCTCAATCTCTGACTCTTACCACGACATATCGGCAGCAAAGCACTTCCCAAAAACAACTTCTAATTGATTAATGTTTCATACACTATTTAGTTTCGGTTGCTTGGAAAACCTTAGCTGAGCTTCGAATAAAAATCATAAGCACCTTGGTGCCAAGAAAAGGCTGAATATCAAGCAATATTGGTAGAACCGGTCACACTTATGCAAAAAATGGCAGCATACTGTTGTTGTAATAATCCATAATTCCTATTTCTGCGTGAACCCTCCTTTATCAGAAATGCCAGTGGTTTTCTTTTTGCTTCCCTAACAAATATTTAAAACGAACTCTGCCTTGTGAAAAATAACTCAACCAGTTTTAAGCGTCATTTAAAACCTAACATGGCTCACGCCGAGTCATTTCGGTTAAGGTAAGGTGCTAGTTAGCGAAGACAAGAAAGGTGTTTTGTATTTCATTTATTCTGTTCCGATAACTGCTACTGCTTAGAAAAATATCAGTGTTTTGATGGCCAGCACTCTGTCTTTCATTTTCCTTCCCTCTTTTTAATGCTTGAATGGCTATTCACATTGGTTTTAATTCATTACCTTCTTGGTTTGTCTTCTCTTCCACAACGAATTCTTACCAAACCTTCACGTTAAAACAATTCTTTTCTGCTCTCAAATGGTTATGCGTTAATAATCGGACATAGCCATTTCCTCCACATTACATTTTAAACAGACATTTGTTAGGACGAAGCCCTTCGATCTTAAAGTGATTGCTTAATCACGGCATAGACAGGGTAGTTTTTGACGATGAAGATGTAAAGATTTCATTATTCTGGATGAAACTCGGACCGTACGCATTGATTCCAATGCATACGGTGTCTAAGAGTAAATTATACATAGCTGTGAATGTGCTGCATTTAAAAATGCAGCAAGAGTTGTCAATTTCTTAAATATAAGTGAAGGTCACGGAAGTATGCCGATAGAGGCTTTAGCCTGTTCCTAATTGCTTAATAACAGCAGAATTAATTAGTCCAAACAGCAAAAGTTCCTAAGGTGTGCTAAAGCATCATCGAAATTCAAGTTTGTTGATCATTTCTAAGAAATGGAGCGCGCATACTGCACTGGCGCACTGGTTAGAGGTGAGCTACAATACACACTTGATCTTTCGTTCGATCTCGCACTCAGGCTCACCAAGTCTTCCATTCTTACGACGCAGGAAAATTGAAACCAGGAGAGCAACACTCAATTGATACAAAACTAGACCTCCACAAGTGCAATGACCAGATATGATATGTATAGACCAGTTATGCATTAACTCTCTTCTACCGTGAAACGTTTTGTGTTGGATACAAAACGAATCACTGAAGAACTGATCTGCTGCGAACACCTGATGGAGAGTTGATCACGACCTTTCTGCCATGTAGACCTTTTCTGTCTTTGTTTTTCTAGTTTTTCTTGTGTTTTTAAGCTGTTCTCATCACTTGTGACAATTTTTCTCATAAAATCCTAATATGAACGAAGAATACCAAGCAATTTTCATAATGCCATCGAGGGTGCCGTAGGTTAAGTGCAGTTGGTGGTAACACAGATGATTAAAAAAAAACTCGGTTTTACCTATTTCATCAACAACTTGAAGCTACTTTCCATTGTGTTAAAGGTGAGAAAAGCAAGGCCTACAGCAAGAAGAGATGTTCGATGTTATAATCAAGATTGTGCCTATCACTTTAAAAAAAAAAAGTCTCAGCTAAACTGGGTTCATAGCCGTTTTGCGCTCCCCAGATCAATCCCACTGATGGGTGATCATTGCTGATGGCAAAAGATCGATAGAACTAGCTGAGAGACAGGCGAAACGAAGGACCCGCATGGTGTGGTGGTGAACGTGTTACTCCCCGGAAAGGATGATAGCGCGTTCGTTCCCCACCATAGACACTTGCGGTCCAAAGTTTTGCAAATATCTCAGCATTTTTGTAGGAGTTGGATGACCTCTTACATCATACAGTTTCCTGGAAGCTTGTTTCAAATTCCCACGTAGCTTCAGAAGCTCTTCCATTTCGAATATACTGTCTCAATTTCCAGCCGCACGCCGTTGCTTTTTTCTTCTTTGAACAAAGGCAAATTGACCGCACTGGAGTTTGTTAGCGATTTAAATATGCCCGCGACCAGTTTATCCTCACTAATCTTTACACTATTATTGTTTGTTGATGAACAAGGAAAGGAAAAACTGAAATCCATCGAAAACGTATTTGGTCGGGAGGCTGAATCACTACGTCTCAAAAAATACAGGACTTCTCGATTTAGAAACTTTATAAATCTCGTCCACTTAGATCTAGCAGCCAACGTATTACCGTAGATAGCAACGCTAAGATGACGCGAATACGGACGAGAGGACGAGTTCTGCGCCTGAGTAGCCGCCGCTGAACGCGATTACACGGCGGCTCATTGCGTACGCAGTCGGTTGTGAAGCCAACCAAGCCATGTACCGGCTAGAGGTGAAGTGCTTCATGCATGAAGATTCATGCCGGTTTTCACCATGGCTAGTAAATATAGTAGATATTTTCCGCAGAATCACAAAGTAGAATATGTCGTGAATTTGCTGACGTGAAGACTGTAAATGAAAGATTTCTGGTGGTCAAAACGATCCCACTTTGGAACCCATTAGCTAGAAATTTATTTTCTTGGCTTTCTGTAATACAACTGTAATGATAGCGCTTATAGCCCAGCAGTTCGTGGTACTGCACACGGTCACTAGTTCGACCTGTCACTCAGTCTAACAAACTCTTCCATACCTCTGAGGTTGGGAAGTTGATATGAAACTCGTGTATAAGAGCAAGGATGTTGAATTGACACATTGATTGTTATCTGAAAGTAAATGCATCAACTCTTCCATACCTCTGAGGTTGGGGAGTTGATATGAAACTCGTGTATAAGAGCAGGGATGTTGAATTGACACATTGATTGTTATCTGAAAGTAAATGCATAAACTTAATACGCATTCGATCATCTCTGCGATGCTACGAATAGATTCGAATCAATGGCGCTCGTCTTAGAGGTTGATCAACGCCTGAATGAAGCCTTCCATAAATTATTTCAGAAGCAATAAAATCCTGAGTAGAGCTGAACGTCTATAAAATCCTGCATCGAGCTTATGTATACTATACACCTGGTAGACTGAAGACGCCCAATGCCTCGGGATAGTTTTTCCATGGATAGTTTGTTGCCTTCCTCCCAACGCTTTACTGCTTCGTCGTGGTTGGGAGGTGTTCCTGGATGTCGGACTCGCTGTTCAGAGGGGGAGTTATTCCCTGATAGAGTCTCCCAAGCTGAAAAGGAATCCGTCGTTTCCACCAGAAAGCTCAGTTAGGTGTAAAGCAATACCTAGATCGGCAACCGTCCTGGTGTGGACCCCACAACCAGTGAAGAAGGGCCGTCGAAGTATCCAAGTAAATGAGGTAAATAAGTTTGTTACCTTAGAACACTTTTTCTCTTTGTGAATCAGGAACTGGCTGGGTTGGGTTGTTCACATGTCAGTTGCTATCTCAGTTTACAGTTGGTCTTTGAGGTGTATTTTAAGGAGTTTTACGTCTTAGGATTACGTTCCTTCTCATACGGCAGCAGCCACAGGTATAGGTTTATTCTTGGCTTCGCTTTTAGATGAAAAAGTCGAAATCCGTTCTAATTAGGTGGATATATTATGAAATAACATAAATAATTGGACAAAAAGATAATCTAATAATAAAGACAACCAACCTCAAACACCTCTACTAATTATGCTACATACGGAAAAGTTTAGCGTAAGACATATAATCCACTGAAACCATCTTTACATTTAGGCATAGCATCTCCTCGACTTTGTTTTTGTTCCACATCACCACGAACAAGATGCAGGTTCGACCCCGCCACTGCCTCACCAATCCTCTCATCCTTATGGGACCGAGAAATTACCACCAGACTTGTCTTCGAAACGTTACTCCTTCGAATCTACGTGAAATGTTCCAGCTCGCCTTTCTGAGCACTCCAAGGAGAATCGACTCGATATGAATTCAACAACATTCATAAAGAAGACGAAAATCCTCTAGGAGCAGCACAGCACGCATGCAAAAGTTAGGAGACTTTCGTCGATGATAGATATGAAGAAACTAATCTAATGCAAGAAGTACTAGGATTCGCACAGCAGATTTGAAGATAGGTCGGACGAAAGTAAAAAAAAAAGGATTTACATGTGAACGCGCTAGCTACGTTACTACGTGTGTATGTGTGTGTATCTGTGTATGCACGGACGTATGTATGTATGTATGTATGTATGTATGTATGTATGTATGTATGTTTGTATGTTTGTATGTGTGTATGTATGCAGCCACGTATGCATGTATGTATTTATGTCCTTCAACGTAAGAAACGACATCAACGCAGCCATAAAAACAGAGCAACAGAAGCACGCAGACGGAGATGTTAGATTTATTATCATGTAATTACACAATCCTGTCGTCACTGAGCTAACAGTTATGCGTATTAACGTAGCCGATAAGAAATGAGAGCTCGTTTCATCGTTGCGAATCATTCATTATAGTCACATTATCCATGACACACGTGTGAGGTACGCTGTGAGAAAGAATGTATCCTGCACCTGTTGTCGACAACGACGCTCGTGATAAACGCGTGTGGTACGCGCTTGCTGGCGTGCACGGCAGCATCCAGCTAGCGTCACAGTTCGGAGTGTTCTCAGACATTTCACACCTTTAGTATTAAGGGCACAGTGGCATACTGTAGCTTGTATGATTTTGAGATCTTTCGTGGCGACAACTATTTCATTGCCTCCATTCTAAATGAGTTTGTTTTGCTCAATAGAAGGAACAAGGTGATAAGAAGAGGTTCGGATGATCTATTTTTCCTACTATAAACGCAAGAATAAAAATGTATTGTTGACTTCAGAAAATGTTTGGAAGAACAAAGATTGGAGAAGGTTTTGTATACTTTCACCATCCTACACAAAGGTTCATATCTGAAGATTTTTGTAAATACTTAAGTAAAGAGTGCAGCTTTTCAAGGATCACATTTGGTGAAATGGTTCTACATGTTTAATAGATTCTGACCGAATGCAAAAACCCTACGAAAAACTGTTTGCGGAACCAGAAAGAGCATGCATTTAAATCAATGCGTCCAGTCACATCAAGCCACCCACATACGCATGTCCTCCCTTCTGTCCATCTGCATGTGTTGTGACTGAAATATGTTTTGTTAATGGCAAAATATGATGTGCAACGGGAGGATCATCACTAGAAGAGGGCTGATAGGTGGTTCGAAACTTAAGTAAAAAAGTTCAGATAAAAGCAAACGTGAGAAGATCTGTTCAGGTCACCTCTGCTATCTTTTGCTAAAAGCAATATAAATGAAGTTCATCGTATCATTCCAAAAGTGTGGTGATTTTCATGGTCTTACATGAGCAGAGCACACTGGGGAACTTTGATTGATCACAGGGACGAATGACTTTGCTGGTGCCCAGTCTAGATATTCGATACTGCGGGTAATATGGGTGGCAAGAAGTCTTTTGTCATGATGAACTTATACAATTTGACGGGCTACCTTGTAGATCTCATAAGCTCAATCAGGATTTTTCTTTGATTGATAATTTGCTGGCTGGATGCAAGACTTCTTCATTTGAAATAAGCATGCTAGAGAGTTCTCGGATCGTCACCACAAACACTTGCTGAGTTTTAAGAATATCGCAGAGGACTTTTTCGAACACCAAATGGGCTCTTCTGGAAGTTTTTGAAGGTAATTTCTAGTAGGAATAGGGTTAGTTGTTGAGCTTCTAGATCAAAGTGGTAAATTCCTCTTCAGATCCGTGGAATCGACTATGGTGGATCTTGTGTTGTACATCACAGTTAAAAAGGATAAAAAGGATAAAGCTCTCGACGTTGATCAATCCCTGAGGAATGCGCAATGCATTCGATTTCATTAAGTATCGTTGGAGGCGACTGAATGCATATCTGGCCTTTACAGTGACTCGCGGTGGCCTGCTCATATATTGAGCCAGTGCTGATATCCTCCCAGACAAGTCTGATACCAATTTGCCGACCCCGGAGGGATGGAAGGCTTGGTGGGCCATGTGGGGGAGGGGGGTGGTACATGTGCGTGTCGCGGTGGCGCCTCTAACCACTGCGCCACACGGGCCCTATATCACAGTTAGATCTACAGAAATATGCAAATCGTCTAATGCTACGGTCACCCATTGAATAGATTGGCATAGCAGATATGATGATGGAAACATGTTTTTGTTTTGTTACGTGAAGGTTGTAGGCACAGAATATTTCACTGAATGGTGGTTCCGTGTCTTACACTCATCGATCAGCGAGCAACGCAATTTCTGAATGAAACCAACGATATCATTTCATGCAGTGGCTGAAGACGCAAAACCTTAGAAAGAAAAGAGCATGAAAAATTTGCTGATGTACCGAAATGACTGGCTTTGGTTTTGAAAGGTGCTTGAAACAAGCATCTTTCTGCGAAAAGCGTAAGGCTTACGTTATTTGAGACTATGTTCTCCCAGGTGTTGCTACGTAAAGGAGATCAATTCGATTCTCTCAGGAAGTGTGAACTTTTTCTGATGACGAGGAACTAGCGCTGCAACATAATCCTCCAGTTATCCCCATCACAAGCTTAGCGAAAATCGAGCTACATGTGCAGGTTCCGAATGTAATGATTGTTGAACTAAATTGAAATTGATGTTTGTTACCGAAAAAACGCGACAATCAAATCCTTTGATACGTGAATAAGTCAATCAGTGTATGCATATGAATAACCAAATGATACGGTAGATCTCCCTCGTATCAGTGATACCAAGTAAATTGATCTTGAGGATACATAGCACCTGCTTTGGTGGGAGATATGATTAAATGCTGACTAAATAAGATAACAGACAACTGACTTGGAGTGTCGATGGATTCTATAATGAATTTATTCATTCGGAAGTTGTCTCTGTGACACAAAATTAATGTTTCATTTGATGAGAGAATCAAACAAGCTATCTGAACCGCTGTGCCAGAATGCAATGAGCTAATAGGCTGCAAAAAAGTACCCTGTCCCACATGCAAGGATAAACTACTGAACGAATCGGCATGGTGTAGCGGCATATGAAGACTTGTGGTGCCAGTTCAACTCGATGATTTACGGAACTACAGATGATAAAAGTGATGTACAGTAGTACTTATACTGCTTTTACTGTCATTATTGTCATCGTCATTATCGTTGTTACTATATTATGACTACCATGGACACGTGTAGCTCAATGGTTAAAGGTGTTCTATAAAGCACACGTGGTCTTTGATTGTATCCCGTACCCAAGCTCATCAAGCTCTCCATATCTCTTACGTCGACAAATTAGTACCAGACTTATCTAAAATGTTTGCACTGATTTGATATATCGATGTACAAGCGCAACTTGTTGTTTGGATCAGATATGCATTTAATCACTCCTAACGACCTATGAAGAACCTGAATGCATGAACACTCCCACAGAGGTTCATCATCACCGAAAACGATATCCTTTATGCTTCAGTACCTTTATTAATAATGAGAAGCAAGGAGACTTCTTTCTCGATGACCTTATTCAAATCATTGCGGGTATTCTTAGTCGTCCTTGACAAGTGCTTTCGTTCTTGTTCTTTCTTCTCTTTTCCATCGTCCTTGTGCAATAATATTTGACTTTGATTGAATGATTTGTAAATCGGCTACAACCCATTAGAAGTCCAGAATCAATGGATGCTTCTAATATAGACCGACTGATTACCAAGATCAGTTTGAAAGAGGAGCGCCTGAACATAGTACTATCCACATGTGAATCGTTACCAATAGCTACGCCCAAGCAAAAATTTTGACCGTTCTACGAAATACCATTCAAATGAAAGTTGCTCTGACGCCCTTAAGACTGAACATCTTACCGGAGACATGCTGTTCAAGAGTTGACTAATGTATGAGTGAATATAATTCGAAGGTATTATTTCAATTGAGTAAGCTATGTTGACCTTTTTAACGCCTTTTCCATTCTCATGGAGGGTTCCTGCTTGAAATACAACCAAAAGGATGCCGATATAAGAGAAAAACTGGAAATCTCAAGAGGGGTCCGAACCCCTGACTGGTGCTATCCATCATCCCCAAGTGAGACCTTTGTTTTGACTTTCTCTCAGTAATGTTTTCACTCTATCGGTGACAGTAAATGTCCAGTTTTCAACTCTTCCCCATTTTTCTCCTATTTCACTATACTTTGTAGTTTCGAAATTTTTTTCTATGTTGCACTTTGAGTAATCTATTTTAGCTCAACTAAACTTGGTTGAATAAAATCAAAGTATCCTAGTTTTTGGCAATTTCCAAACATTTGATGACGTGGGAGTGTCCGGATTGTAGTAATGGAATGCAATGAGCCATGAGTGTAATAGGCCACAGTGGACACAGTGGCTTTTTTTCTCTTTTTTCTAGGTGCGCAGTTTTGGAGAGACAGGAATGGAAGAACAGGAAGGTAAACGGCAAAGATTTTTCTCATGAAAACGGATGGGTGAACAGAAAACGCCAATCAGCACGAAACCGGATGTGCAGAAGTTGATGATGTAGAAATGGATACGAGATCATCTCTTAATGAAAAAGTGTTCTTTATTACCGCATCGCAATACCGTAGCAACCCATCTAGAGAGCTCGAAAGTAAGTGAAAATCTAAAATTTTTTAGGATTTATTTGATATCTTATTGATAAGGCATCGATAGGGGCACGTGTGGCGCAGTGATCGGAGGAGCCCTGTAACACACACATGAAACGATCACCGTGCCACGGCCTACCAAGCCTTCCATCTTTTCGGAATCGGGAAATTGGTACCAAATTTGTCAGTGAGGGTAGTAACTTTGGCTCGATAAATCGGTAGGCCACGGAAAGCCATTGTGAAGGCCAAATATTCATTCAGTCACCTCCAAACGATGCTTAATGAAATCGAATGCATGATGCATCCCTCAGGGATCGATCAGTGCCGAGAGCTCTATCCTTTTTTATCTTATCGAAATGTCCTTGAATTTGGCAACAGACGACTACTTGCAGTATCCAGTCATCGTTAAAAAACAGACGACGAAAATGCTTAACGTGACTTTTTGTACTTTTTTCCTCTCCCTCTAAAATACTGAAATCCAGAAGTATATTTGTTTTTGTGGAAATTAAGGAAGCATTAACCTTTCTCTCTCCACGGATCCCCCTCACATGAGGGATCTCGAGCCAGTTAGTCGCGAGGCTACGTGATAGTAAATAGGAAGTTTCGCCTAACCGATGTCGCTGTTGTCCTAAAATTTCACACGGGATCAGACCATCGTCTCCTTCGTGCAAGATTTTATTTCCCGCAGAAAGGAGAAAAAGCCGCTAAATTCAAAAACCGTAGTCCCAGAACCATCACGAACTGGGACTTATTCAATTTATTAGTCGACTGTTGGGAAGATGCCGTTGTCGACAACATCGACAAGGAATAAGATCGGCTTGTTGAACATCTTCACGTTAGCTCCATGAAAGCTGAGAGTTCGAAGGTCACCAAGAGACGTCTCTCTCCAGAAACTCTCGAGCTAATACGCCAGCGTGGACTCGCACGAGCTGCAGGCAACAGCGAACTAACGTCCTAGCTTGCGAAGCAATGCAGACAGGCGATAAAAGAAGATATTAAAGAGAGAAGAGCAGTGAGGTATTTGCAAAACTCCGGACCGCAGATGTCTATGATGGGAAATGAGCGCGCTATTGTCCATTCCGGGAAGTAATGCGTTCACTACCTCACCATTCGGGTACTTCGTTTCATCTGTCTCTCAGCTAGTTCTATCGATCAGCGCCATCAGCAATCACTCGTGATGGGAATTGATCTAGGGAGCACAAATCGGCAACGAACAACTGAGCTGAGGTTGAAGTTGAAATAACAATCTCGACCTTTTTTTATTTACTGCTTACTTTAATTTTTAACGGCAGGATGTCATGTGAAATACATATGAGAAGGATCCGCATGGTGTGGCGGTGAACGCGTTACTCCCCGGAAAGGGCAACAAAGCGTTCGTTCCCCACTGTAGACACCTGCGGTCCGGAGTTTTGCAAATGTCTTCCGAATGTCTGAGTTGATTCTAGCTTTTACAAACAATGTAGTGATATCCACTGCAGAATCGTCGTCGACCGGTTTTCAACAGTATTCAGTGAGACTAGGTAGCCAATCCCATGGCCAACTTTCTTCTGACCTCGGTATTGATTAATAATTCACCGTTTTCTTATTGATAAAACACGAGGTTACTATTACAAGATTCATTCATTCACAATAGCCAAAGTTTCGACGGCTTCGCCATCTTTAGAGCTTGGAAAGGTCAAATTAACACACAGTCTACTCAGCTAAACACTTCTATAATCTCGGCAGATAAAATTTATCACGTGAATTTTTTACTAACTCCCACGACCGACTTTCTATTAACCTCGGTATTGATCAAGTAATTCTTCGCATTCTTGTTGAGCAAATGCGAGGTGTAATTTTAGTCTTTATTCACGAATAAGCTGACTTTTCGGCGAACATCGCCTTCCTCACAGCCTGAAAAGGTCAAGTTGACAGCAAATGTCCAGATTGTCTAGTCTTTATATCGGTCGTGGGAGTTACTGTAAAATTCACGTGTTAAAAGCAGCCACCTTTAAACACTCACCATCTTCCTTGGAATGCTCAGTTTACGACCTCTTTGTTCTTCGAAAGCCAAGCACTTCCTCCGAGTACCACAGGCATTGTATAACGAAGTTTCATTTATTAACATATCCGTTAAACAAACGAATAGAATAAAACATATTTAATAAATAAAATATAATAAGGTAAAGTTCTAAAAAAGAAAAAACAAGAAAGAAACACCTGAGATGAACTGGTTAATCGACACATAATATTTGAAGGAATAGCAAAATCATGAGTGTCATTGTGAACTTTGAGTGTCAGTGTCAAATGTCATTATGAACGAATGACTGAGTGATCGAAGGGATGGATGAGCTAATCCGTGAAATGAAAATAGACTATAAATCACAGGAGAAAGGTTCTAATCCTTCCATATACAAATCACGCCTTATCATTTCTTACACTATTGATTCATGCACTCGTAGAAAACGTTTGTTATAGTACGGATCGAATCCAAGCCAACGATGAAGGCACCATAGGAGATGGTCCAGCGTCGACACTTCAACATCGTCCACGGGTTCTTTGCGAACTTCATTTAGAGCAACAGCTACCGTTTCTCTAAAAATATTATCGACTCACTAGCAATTAGGACGACTTTTATGGAGACATTTGCCTTATTCTAGAAATTAAGACCAAACAAGATAGGTTTGATCAATCTTGCTCTGAAGAAGGTGCAGGGACCGAAACATTAACCGAATAAAGCACTTAAAACAATAATGCTAGCTTGATGGTTTAAAAAAATACAGCTATTTTTTTTAAAGTTCTGAAAAAAAAACTGATTTTCTAAAAAGGGATCGAACAGAAATCCTCGTATCCAGAGCAGCTAGCGGTTCCCGTCTACCAGTTGCAGTCAAGACGTAACACTTCTTCATCCCATCTATTGTCAGCATATTTGGTACTCTATATGGTCACTTACATGGTAATTCGAGCCTCCACGAAGAAATGTTGGGTCAAAAAGGTAAGCACTGGAACAGATGTTCTTTGTCCTCTTCAAGATATCCTCCGTGTTCTTCAAAGCTCCTCAAACCATTCGATTCCTCTTTCTTTTTACATGGAGCTAAAATGTCCATCATCCTCGCTTACCAAGATATACACAGCTTCAATAGTTAGAGAGTGCGAACTATTGTGGAACGATCGACTCGAACATCGGTTATGAGGAAGGCGATGACGTCGAAAATTCAACCGAATAAAACTTCTACAGCAACGTCGTGTAAACTGAACGATCCAAAGATATCCACTGGCTACTCACGTCGAGGCTAAGTGAAAGTCGATCTAGTAAAGTACAATCAGTCATATTCAGTCTGCTGGGGTAACGAGAACAATATCGGTACCAATGGAGTTCGCTTCTTAGATTCTTCCGAAATTGTCTTCCTGCCATCCAGTGTCAATTCCATTTCCTACTGTAACAAAAAAGAAAGATTTAAGAAAAAATAATCCTCGTCCCGGTATTATGGATTATTCAGGCTTTAACTAATTCCTCATCAGAGTACATTTAAAAAAATTATACACCAAGACCGTTCCGCCGAAAAAATCATTCTCGTTCTTTTTTGCTCTTATTTTTTGCCTATTTTTCTTTTAGGCATTTTTTTCAGTTCAAGAACTCGTTCATAATGAAAGCGAAACGAGCGAACACCCATTGAAAAAATGTTCTTTGCGAAAGAAAAAACATGATAGGTTACGAAGCTTTGTAAACAGGAAACTCTTCCATCAATGAATCATACTATACAATGAGAAAAAAACGCATGAGAGGAAAACCTGCCCACTTACTTGACACGGAGAACAGCTGACGCATTACAGGTGCCATCAGTGTTAATGAAAATGAAATTCTCTCTCTTGAAGAGCTCCATTTTTGACAATTTCGACACGTGATCTATCTGAAAACAATAGGCAACCGATGAACACTAACTCTACCCAAAACGTTGGTTGCTGAGCAAAACGTCTCCTCACCATCGCTCTGTTTAACTGTGTTTACTGGTGTATCGTAGAAGAATAATAGATTCTTCGAGGAAAGTGATTACATAATGCTCTCCACACTCGCGTTAGTAATGGATAATATATTCATAACAAAAGCAGTTCAATTTTCTTTAATATACGAATATCTCCGCATGCATTGTAATGGGTGGAGGCCCACTCCAATATAAAACAAGTCGGTGGTGTGATTTCGTGTCCCGAGTAAATCAAGCTTTATGTCCTCGGGTTGGAAAGTTGGTAGAGCACTTATATGGAAGATAAAACACGGACTTGATAAGTCACTATGGAACCACAAGTCGTTTTATAAGACATACATGTATGCAAGCACTTCTACGGTAGAATCAAATGCATAGCATATCTCTAAGGGATTGATAAACGCCGAACACTTTGTACTCCACCCTTACAATTCGAATCACTGTAGACAGAGCGTAAAAATATGCTGACCGGGCTTAAACTTGAAGGTGAGAAGGACGAATGGAGAATTCAGTGGTGCCTCTTAAATCACTCCATCGGTGAACAAGTTAAACATTTTATTCTCATGTGCTCATTGCTCGTTAGCTTATAGTTCAGTTGTTCTTGTTATATCTATTAGTTCTTGTTCTTTACTAGACTCTTTCAATAACATATCACTGACAATGTGGGTCATATACGTCTCACCAGCATTACTGTATTCCTACGGTATCCTGTATTCCTGCAATATTGCAACACTTGAAACTTAACATTGGAACGGCCTGTCCTCACTGCTTGTGTGAGTTCCAGCATAATCACCTTTTATCGGAGATTTGCTGGTTAAGCCACTGTGGTTTCCTGAAATCTCGAGGTCAGCCTGGCCAATTTTTGCCACAGGTCTTCATCACCACGGGCAGTCGCAACCCCTCTGGAACAGAGGGAGATTTGCCACCATGCGACTCCAGTAGCAGGACGGTGGCGGAACCTGGCATTGGTTTAATCTTGGCAAGGCTTCCTGATGGAAACTCCGAACTCCTTCTCAGCTTGGGAGACCCTGCCAAGGGATAAATCCCCCTACTGTACATCGCAGTCCGACACCCAGGAACACCTCCCAACCACGATGAGGCGGTAAACCATTCGGAGGGTAATATTATCAATGCGTTCAAGTAAAAATCATTAATTTTACGCTGAGAATGTTGATCAGATGCAGTGCATAGGTGAAATACTGCCGTTTTCGCTTCTCATGCTTCCACCATTTGTTGACAGAGTTGAAAAGAACACCAGCACTAACCTGTACAATGATTGGTACCACATCTCTGTTACCCACAAAAAAGTTTGATGATGACGCAAGCCTAAAAATCCATACATCTAAGAAACTGTAAATTTTCGATAGGCATCCAATCTTACGCCAAGAAAAATCAGAGTTGCAGCGCAGCACAGAGGTGTAGATACTTACTTACTTGACACTTGAATGGCCTGTCCTCACTGATTGTGCGGGCCCCGGCATAATCTCCATTCTTCGGAGAATCGCTGGTTAAACCATTGTGGTTTCTTGGAATCCCGAAGTCAATCTGGCCAAAGTCTGCCCCAGGTCTTCACCACCACAGGCAGTCGCAGTTCTTGTGGATTAGAGGGAGATTTATCACCACGCAACTTTGATACCAATTCGGTGGTGGATCTCGGTATTGGTTTGCTCTGAACTAGGCTTCCCGATGAAAAAGCCAGACACTCGTTCTTAGCTTGTGAGACCCTACCAGAGTATGGATCCCCGCTGTACAGCTGTACACCGCAGCCCGACGACCAGGAACACCTCCCAGCCACGATAAAGCGGTAAACCATTGGAAAGGGTGTAGATATTTTTCATAAACGTAAATGATACAGATGTTCATACCTCTTCATTTATTGGCTTATTAATCTAACTTCTTAAAAAGTGATTAAATTACGGATATGCATTGAATCGCACACATCTAGCGATGCTTAGTGAAGTCGAATGGGGACTAGAGACTGATCCGCGCCTACCGCATTGCTCATTACATTTTTATTTTAGCACCGTCTTCTATGCAGATGAATCGTTTGGAATACTCACCAATGCGGCATTTTCGTGCATTTATAATATTGAGCACCACATAGATATGTCATTATGGATGAATCTGAAGATTGACGACGGGTCATCAGAAGTGCGACCTGAATTCCGTTATCTTTGCTGCTGATCTGATTAATTGTGTAATATTTTCACCATAAACAATTATTTATAGTAATAAAGATTAGAATATTTTGATCCATGGTAGTTCGTTTCTTCACAGAAAATCTAGAAATCTAGAATTAGGATAGTGTACACATTCTGGAGAGCGCGTTTGATAGAGTGGTTAGTGGGGTTGTTCAATACACACTGGATCGGTCATTAGCTCGATCTCGGTATCCAGGGCTCACCAACCTTTCCTCCAAGGTTGGAAAATTGATACGAATGTTCTCTGGGATGATAAACGCCTCTGAGTTGATGAATCGCTATACCACACCGCAAATCATTTTATATATGACCGAATATTTAAGTAAACAATGAAAATTCAGTTTAGGACTTGTGTTCACTGAAACGAATTTCCAAATGACATTGAATCAACGAAAAACACTTCAACCGCCATCATACTCATAGCGTAAGCCCTACAAACGACCCTCGTGACGTTTAGTTGATCTGGGTGCTCTAAGTAGATGATGTTCTGCAAGGAGTGCTTACGTGGGCCTGTGTGGGCGTTTCCGGTTTATTTCTTTCACAAGTTGAAGAATTTTCGGAATTTTTTCCTCACTTTCTTTGTTACCAATTAGTAGAACAAATAAATAAGTTAAAACATTTCTGAAATGAGATGATCTTAACACACCTTCTTGAAGAATTCCACTGTCACTGGACTGGCTCTGACGAAAAACGTCGCACCACAAATCCAACCCAGCATCGACCTCTTATAGACATCGAACTGAAAATCGTCACCCATCAACGTCTTCATGACGACAACTCACTGTTGGACAGACCTTCCTTTTCTCTACAGCTTTTTTTATTGCTGTCCAATGATAAACATAAAAAATGATAAAGCTCTCGGCTTTGATCAATCCCTGTGGGATGCGCTATGCATTCGACTTCATTAAGTATCGTTGGAGGTGATTGAATGCATATCTGGCCTTTACAATGACTCGCGGCGGCCGGCCGATGAATCAAGCCAGGGCTGCTACCCTCCCAGACAAGTCTGGTACCAATTTGCCGACCCCGGAGGGATGGAAGGCTTGGTGGGCCATGGGCGCAGGAATCGATTCCACGTGCGTGCCGCCGTGGCGCCCCCAACCACTGTGCTACATGCGCCCTTATCCATTGGTAAAATCGAAAAAAAAAAACTCATCTACCACGTTTCTTACAATAAAGTTGATTAAAAATCAGTCGGCTCATAGATAAAGAGCTATGTAGAACAATTTGTAGAAGTAAAAATGTGCTAGCGTAACTGACAGAAAACCTTGGGAAGTGAAGAAGCACTGCGTGAATTCATGAAAACTTTACCGATTTCCGTTAGAATAAAAGTTATTGCTTTTCTAGTGTTTCCATCTTGTCGTAATCATAACATTTTTCTAACTGTTATCTTTATTACAAGCCAACTTTGCTCGAACCTCGATATGAACCGCTTGAATGAGGCAACCTTACCCGGCAGCGCACTTTTATACTGCTGTTATTGATAATTATTGTCTGTTGATAGCAATTTCTTTTTCAACAATTGCCTCATTCGTTCCGTTCTCCACAAAAGATGATCCGATTCGATACGATGACGAAGACGCCATATCGAGAGTACGAACTACTGTAGACCATCAACTCGCATCATTGGCTCTGAGGAAGACGATGTCGAGACATCAGCAGAATAGACGTTCGGCAACAACCTCGTATTAGCTTATCAGTAAAATAAAATATATTTGCTTCCAATTTTGCTTCACCCTAGCCCACCAAGCTTTTCGTTCTTCTGGGGACGAGAATTCGCTACCAGGATTGTTTTTGACAAGCCCATTCCTAGCAATCCACGTGAAATCACGCTAGAACTGCCATCTCAGGAGTCCAAGGAAAATCAACGTGGCCAGCATTCAATGACACTTTTAACAAATTCGAAAAACCTCTGTGAGTAACCAAATCCTCACGCAAAAAATCCGAATACCTTTGTGGATGTTAAACACGGAAGAACGAATATATTGGAAGAAGTGTTGAGGTCCCCATAGTGTGATTCATGTGGTGTCAGGCTATATAATAATAATAATAATAATAAAAAGAACACTCCACTTTGAGCTGAGATGTGTTGGCCTCAAATTGAAGACAGTTCTTCTTTTCGCACCGCACGAAATCAACCCACGCCGATCCTGCCGATCCCTAGATCTTAAACGAAATACGGTAAGTGTAGCACAATGGTTAGGATGCCCTGAATTACACACATAGTCATTGGATCGATCCGCTATTCTTGACCAACCCAACTATCAGTTCTCTAGAGGCGGCAAATTGGTACCACACTTACTAGATGATAGTAGCACTGGCTTAGTACATTGCTTGGCCAACGAGAGTCACCGTCTAGGCCAAACAGAAATTTTCACAGCGTAATACCAAGATATTGATCAACATTAAACGCTTCTCCTTTTATTCTTACTCGTCATCTAGCAAGAAAAAAAAAGGATTTCAGCTTTTAATTAAATACTTTAACTTCCTGAGTTATCTTAAAATTTATTCACAGCCTATTCTTTCTCCATGAAGTGTATTGTGTGAGATACAATCCCAATGATGCTGAGATATTTACAAAACCCAGATTAGTGCAACATCCAACTCGCGATTACCCTTTCAGAGGGTTCACGTGTTACCCACTGCACCACCAATGCACTTGCTTTGCTTTTCACTTGGCCACTTGTTTACCCTATCGGTGCTATCAACAATCACGTGTCAAAGGGAATGATCTACAAATGGAAAAAAATATTTTAATCGCACAAGAGAATAAAAACACTGAGGGGGGAACTCTGTGGGAAGGTGGCGAAATATTAGGCACAATAAAAAATTATGCAGCAAGCTAAATGCCACAGAATCCAACAAGTTGTGGATGGCCCACGGCGCTGGATGAAACCAATGGCCCTTCATGCATTGCAAAACATCTTTACCCATTGTGTCACACACGATTCATGAATGAATGCCGCTGCATATTGATCAAGAGATACAGATCCACTGAATCCATCTACGTCTCAAGGCAGAGCACACGCTCGGTTTTGCTATACAATGCATTGGAACGTGCCACCTTGACACGAAATGAATCGAAGCCATGACCTAACCACAATGCTGCTACTAATTAGTTCGAGTACTGATTAATTTTTAAAACATTCACCTGAAATAAGGTTCTGGAAAATATATTCAGGTAACATACGCACACAAACTGAAAACCGTCCATTCAACTTGACCCCGTCGTTGAACGATCTATACCCAGTAGTAATGCAGTGTCTTGTATTCTCACCTGATCATTACCAACAGTGTCAAATATCAGCAACGCATTCGGATAGTGTTTCTCAACTTCCATGGACACGAAATTCTCCGTCCATACCGAATCCTAAATCAGAGCGATTCCAAATTCCTGCCGCTTGTTTTTTATATCTGTCTCTTTTTTTCATGTACAAACTAGAACTGTCCTACCGCTACCTCATAGCTCAACAAAGTAATCAGTACTCGGTTGCGCAACTGCGGATTTCTTCCCACTATCAAGGTTAAGACCTCCCAACGGTCTACCGCCTTATCGTGGCTAGGAGGTGTTTCTGAGTTTCAGACTGCGATGTACAGCGAGGGATTCATCCCTTGGCAGGGTCTCCTATGCTGAGAAGGAGTCCGGCGTTTCCATCAGGAAGCCTAACTAAGAGTAAACCAATACCAGGATCCACCGCCGTCCTGGTATCAAGGTCGCATGGTGGTAAATCTCCCCCTGATCCACAAAGAATGCGAATATCTGTGGTGGTGAAGACCTGGGGGAAGACTTTGGAAAGGCTGACCTCGGAACTCCAGGAAACCATAATGGCTTAACTAGCAAGTCTCTGAAAAATGGAGATTATGCTGGGGCTCGCACAACCAGTGGGGCAGCCCATTCATGTATCATGTATCAAGTATCAAGTTTAAGAACAGTGTGTTAAAAAAATATTAAGTATTCTGCTGTTTTCCTGGTTAGTTTTTCGACTAGCATTTCCATTTCTTCTACTACTACTGCCTATTTTTTATTTCTACCATAACTAATTCCAAGAAACCAATCCAATTAAAGTGGTTTCGTGTCTTTTTCAGTGAGTAATCGTGCTGAACGTCATCTTTGCTCATCTTTAGTGTGCTACTGAACATAAGAATGTAGTTAGTTTTACCTGAACTACCATCAACTACTACCGTATATCTTTATTGTCGACCACCGTATACCTGTTGCATTGACCAGAAGCTAATGCCTCGACTGGATAACACGGCAGCAATGTGAGATCGTAACATGTGCACCAGCTGATAAACCACGTAACGACGATTTTCCAGATCGTTAGGAATCGATTTCTGGATGAAGACTATAAAATGTCCACAATCTAGTTTTCTACAGAAAGAAAAATTCTAGATGGTCAAAGAGCAGAGAAATCCGAATGGTGGATACCTTAATCAGCGAGAAATCTAACGTGACCGTCGGGATGTACGGATGAAATCTATTGAATTCTTTTTCCACTTCTCGATCAAACGATACCACTGCCAGTCTCCTGTATTCAAATCAAATGATATCGCCTGAAGTAATAGGGTAAAATGAAAATGTAGTAAGACCATTGTTAATACACACGAGCTATTACGCCTTACTTTTTTCAATGCGCCAAGTGCATTTGAATCAACGCATGCCGTTGCTTAATTGTCAACAAAATGTCAATGCTGCTTGAGTTTGCTTTGATAAAATAGCCATTTAACCAAACTCATCAGTAACGCAACACATTTTATAAAGTATTTCACTCGAATGGACGTCTTATTGCGTCTCCTTATTTCAAAAGACTTAGATAACTGAAAAGATTCAGCAGTGACACAACCACAATGATGCAGAGTCCGCGGTGGGTAACGAACGCGCTATTCCCTTTCCGGAAGATAACGCGTTCACCACCACACCATGCGGATTCTTCGCTCCGTTTTTCTCTCAGCTTGTTTCTGTCTACCAATGCCATCAGCAGTCACCCATCAGTCTCAACGGTGTCATTAATTATCACTAAACTTACGGTATAGAACCGCTCATATATTCGAGATTGCAGATATGATTTAATGAGATATCGAAGTAACTCTTGTCGATCTGAAATGGAAACTTTGGTACAACTACTACTGTTTTTGCTTATTACCACAATATTATTGTTAGTTTCCAAAACGCTTTGCCGATGCCTCATTGGAGCTAGCAGGCAATGTTGCTGTTGAACTACGAGATAAAACCGAAGGTACAACATTCTTCTAGCACAGATATTCGAAGTAAGGAAGAGTTCGGCATTTTCATCTAACCGGAAACATAGCTATCAGTAGCTCCAATCCATGGAAAGCCTGATGAGCCAACCACGGATATTTTCTCTAACCTCTTGCCATGTATTCGGCTTTATCCAGTGTCGCAGAGGTGGCTGAATCCTGAATACTTCAGAATACTTCCGATGATAAATGCAGCACATCCTTAATGGTCCCATTAAAGAAACTTTCCTGACGAGTTCAATGCCTGTAGAATGGTTGATGCCATTAAATAACTCATTAACTTTGAAGAGTACAACGCATGCCAATGTAACCAAATTAGTCAGCCACCGTATTCTACGAAAATCCATAAAAAGAGCTCGATTGTTCGATTCAAACTTTAGTCGAAACAGTTCTACGATGCAGACGAGATAAAAAGTGAAAAATTTCTATGCTCTCCATTTTTTAAGTTTGCAATTGGTTGAAAATTCTAGTGGCCTAATTTGGAAAAGTCACTAAGAAATGTTTCTTATTGGGTCAAGACTATCATCATTAAATCGTCCGTTGATGCCGCATTGTCACTACAATGTCTATGCATAGCCACACGAAGTCGCTAGCGAATACTCAAACCGGACCATCACCAACCACTATGGATCAAACTAAGGATTGCTCCCTCTCATCTCCATTACTTCCAAAGCGCGGTGAACCTATATATCCCTCTACATCAAGTTCGACATCCAGTAAATATTGAAGTTGCATTTTGAAGTGCATGATGTTGCTGCGGTAAAGAGCCCTCTCTGGAGTATATTGCAGTTCCATTATCAGGAAGATCCCACCACGACGATGCGATAGTTTTCGCTTTACATTCAAGAATTCCAGAATGTTACAGTTTATACTTTTTTTTGAAGGGAGCGTGTGGCGCAGTGGTTGGATCCGCCACTGCGGCACGCACGTGTTCCAGGAAATATTGAAGTTGCATTTTGAAGTGCATGATGTTGCTGCGGTAAAGAGCCCTCTCTGGAGTATATTGCAGTTCCATTATCAGGAAGATCCCACCACGACGATGCGATAGTTTTCGCTTTACATTCAAGAATTCCAGAATGTTACAGTTTATACTTTTTTTTGAAGGGAGCGTGTGGCGCAGTGGTTGGATCCGCCACTGCGGCACGCACGTGGAATCGATTCCTGCGCCCATGGCCCACCAAGCCTTCCATCCTTCGGGGGTCGGCAAATTGGTACCAGACTTGTCTGGGAGGATAGCAGCACTGGCTCGATACATCGGCCGGCCCCCGCGAGTCATTGTATAGCCCAGATATGCATTCAGTCACCTCCAACGATACTTAACGAAGTCGAATGCATGGCTCATCCTTCAGCGATTGATGAACGCCGAGAGCTTTATCCTTTATCCTTTTACAGTATATTTTTAGACAGAGAGCTCTACAATTGGTGGAATTCAGGTGTTCCAATTGAAATGAGTTTCACATTTTTGATAGAAGTATACAAGTCCAGATAGTAGTGGCAATGAATAAAATGAATAATAATGTGCTTCATAATAAATACAAAGGCATGTTACGTGCTCTCTTACGTATAATAAATACGGAGGTTCTTTCCGTTTAGCAAGTAGGTCGGTGAACTCCTTGAATCGATGGTCGCTCTCGATAACTTCACGTGATAACTGAAACATCAGTTGAAAGTGCGGACAAAATGAGAAAGCTTACGATAATGATCAGTCCCTTAGGGTCCGCCATGTATTAGATTCCATTAGTAGGATCTTAGAAGTTATTGAGTTCATATTTATACAGTAACTTGTAGGGGTCAACAGGTGCATGAAGCCAGAATTTTTATCCTGCAGCCAAATTTTACTACTAATTCGCCGACACCTGAAAGATGGAAGTTTTAGTTGACCCTGAGAACGGAATCGAACTAGTGAGCATGTGTATATTGTACTACACACGTGCCTCGGTTATAGAGCATACTGTAAGCAAGTGTAGTAGATAACTCTCTCTGGCGAAAAAAAAACTACCTAAGACGAAAAACACTGAATTTGTCGGGACCTATCACCAGCTAGCAGCACCTACATCCAGTAGTTAATTAATTGCTTTACTGGTACTAAAAAAGTGGCGTTAAATTCATTTCGACTCTTTGAACCATTTCAACATTTCTATGGAACACAAACCTTGAGAAATCAGCCAAAAAGCAGAATTGTTTTGAGCTTCTTATTTTCGAACATGTTCACTTTGAGACCATAGTGAATTTAAGCTTACTGAAGAATAGAAGTGTTACACTCACAAATTTTCCATAGTGGTCGACGTTTGCGATCAGTCGACCGATACGTTGCCACCTAGGAAACAACGGAATGGCCTGAACATTATCCATGAAGAAATGAACAGTGATTTTGGATGAAAACTGGAGTTGACCGAATTTTAGAAATGTCGATCGTTACGGATAAGCGATAAACTATTTAAATGTAAAGTTAAAATCACAGTAATTATGCATACACAGTAAAGTTTTAAAAAAATGTTACCCAACAATTACACTAAGCCACTTTCGCATTTCGTGAAGCCCCCAGCACCCCATCCATAACCGCCTTTGTAGTATGGAAACTTCAGCTTAGTTTTCCCTAAAATTCCAAGAGAGCCGTGCTAGAGCGCTCCAAGGGGACATGTCGGCAGGCATCCTTTTTGTAACCCTCCGTAGATATCATTACTTATGTGTTGTTTAACTACGCGACTGGAATTTTTTCAGGACTGCAGCGATTCTTTCTAGCAGCTGATCGAACAGAATATTAGACGTACGGACGCAAAATCACATCCAACAGGTACACATCGTCTTGTGGTGAAGATCGGGGAACACGCTAGCACCGCTATCTTGGGGTCGCAGGAAGAACCACGCTCTAGTGGCATTCGACACGTCATTGGGGTCCTCGGCACGGAATCCAGTCCACAGACATATACTACCACCTTTGGAATGACAATTCCAAGTCAACGGAACGAATAAAAAAAGTGTTAGGTCTTTATTTCATGAGGGAATTGAGTAACTTATTTAAAAGAAACCTACGTCATAATAGGATTTTGCTACCGTCAATAAAAACGCAGTCAACAATAGGCACGGTTTCTGATTTGAAAGACGTCCGGAGTGAAGCATAGACTTCAAAAAAACTGTCATTGATAGATTTGTTGCCCGACTTCGAAGTTTTTCTATAAAGTACTAGTGTGTTTTGGAAGAACAAAGTCAAATTGACCGAAAAAAAAACAGAGTTTGGCGTAGTAATAGAAAATTTACTCGTAATAAAAAATGTGATCAGCATATTTGTCAAATTTTACTGTATACTCTTTAATTTAACATTTATCAAAATACATTAATTCTCTTAATTAAATATTTTGAAAAGGACACGGGTAGCGCCGTGGTACAAGATGCCTTGCAATACACATGGCATCGATCCCGTGCCCCTAGAACATCAAGCCCTTCATCTCTCCCGGGTAGGCAAATTGATAGCATACTTGTCTGGGAGGATACCAGCACTGGCTCGATACATCAGTAATACATCAGTACGCCACCGAGAGTCATTGTAAAGGCGAGATATGCATTCAACCATATTCAACGATGCCTAATGAAGTGAAATGCATGGCTCATCCTTCAGGGATTGAAAAAATCTGAGAGCTTTATCGTCTCTCATTTAAGCATTTGAGCAGTTCGTATTAGCAAAAAATCATATTTTCACATAATTACAGCACATTTTGCGCTTTTTGGTACATTACTGGTATGCGTAGATCTTTCTTTGGAATCCACCGTATCCCATGTCGAGAGGACGGCCCCTTGTCGCTGTCATAATCGCAGTTTCCCAGGCTAAATGGATTTATGGGAGGGATTGTCACCTTCTAAAATGATTTCTTCCAGAACTGTAGCTGAATCATGAAATTAGCTCACTCACAGCTGGCTGAACGTTCAGGTGGAGACGTCGAGCTCCTTCTCAACTCGGATGACACTCGCATGGTGGGATGATGAAATAGTCAAAAAAATATTCCACTAACGATAAATCGACTAACTATTAAGATGATTTATTAAGTTACTTCTTCTCTTTCCCGTAGTTCAACCATATGGCTAGCTTTTTTAGACAGACTTTTCGAAATTATATAACGACAATAGTGAGCTCATTAACAAAAAATGAGATCAAAGAAGAGATCTTGGTGATCGTGAGTGCAAAGTTCCAATGGAATTTGAGGAAATACCAAGCTGGAGAAGAGGCAGTGAACAACATACGGCTAACTATGTCATCGATTTACACGGAAAACAAAGGATATTCACTAACGGGATTCTTATCGCATATGAAGATCGATCGACTTTCACCTAATTTTGCAAGTATGCCAATCGAAAATGAACTACGTTACTCACTTTTAAAAATTTATTTTCTGCCTATTATTTATTTCATAGTGGCGTATTATATGAAATACAGCAACAATGAGGCTGAGATACTCGACATTTGGAAAACTTGGAGCGCAAGCCAGATTCGAACCTGCGGTTACCCCTTTCCGGAGATTCACGTGGTACCGAATGCACCATTGATGCTCTTGCATTGCCTTTCTCTTAGCCACTGTTCTGTTGCTTTCCAAACATTTGACATTTGTATATTTCTCTATCAATGTTGCATTACTGTTTGTTCTACACGATTTCCTCTTATTGCCTAATCAACGAATTTGCACCGACTTATAGCACCACCTTCTACCGATCCTTTGCTACCGGCCTCACATTGTCCATATCGAGTTGGTGACTTTGTACTCTCAATCTTGAATTATCGTCGTTGTACTATCAGACTCATATTGCTACATTTTCCTTCTGTCGACTTCGTACTGATGACCACGTAATATCGTCCTTGTATTATATAGCTCATCTCGTCTATCCTTTGTGCTCTTTTTGTATTCAAACTACAGGTGCTTCTCATACCCAAATAAAGTAACCACTTCAGACGGTGGGACAACTGACTCATAGGAGATGGGACAACTGTCTCACCTCGTGCCACTAGCAATTTTAAGAACAGTGCGTTCGAGGTACTCCATTGTTCTTCTGCCCACGATCATTATGTATAATTTACAACTAGGTGGAAACATTGAAAGAAAAATGAAGATGAAAATCGTTGACTTTTTCGCTCCCGTTATGCCGCACTTCTGCCATGACAACAACTCCATGCTGTCGAGGCTGTATTAGTGCCCTTTAAGAGCATCGATTTCATAACAAGTTATCAGTAACTTTTATTCACGTGTCTCATACTGATCAAGCACCTTTATTCTTACGCTTCACAACAAACTGTTTTCTCTATGCCATTAATAATTTTTTTATTCCTATTATTGAGAAATTTCGTTGTATTCCAGGAGTTTCATTCACCTAACATCACCTTGGGCGCAGTAGCCGGAAGAGCTCTGCGATGACCACATGGGATCGATCCCCGCGCACGTAGCTCACCAAACCCTCGATTCTCCGAGGTAGGCAGATTGGTACCAGACTTGTCTGGAAGGATAGCAGCACTCGATACGTCAGTAGGCCACCTCGAGTCACTGTAAAGGTCAGATATGCATTCAATCACCTCCAAACGTTGCTTAATGAAGTCGAATGCACGGTGCTTCGCTCAGGGATTGATCAACGCCGAGAACTTTATCCTTTATTTTTATTCCAGGAGTTTCATTCACCTAATGTCACCTTTGACAACGTTGATTGTCAAGATGATTTCGACAATATTGGATTTTCTTGCAATCACAGTGACGTTGAGAATTCACGTGAAAAATATTGTTGTAATGAAAGTCATCATTAGGAAAGGATAAAAAAAGCATAAAGCTCTCGGCATTGATCAATTCCTGAGGGATGCGCCATGCATTCGACTTCATTAAGTATCGTTGGAGGTGATTGCATGCATATCTGGCCATCACAATGAGTCGCGATGGCCTGCCGATGTATCAAGCCAGTGCTGCTATCCTCGCAGACAAGTCTGGTGCCAGTTTGCCGACCCCGGAAGGATGGAAGGCTTGGTGGGCCATGAGCGCATTCCACGTGCGCGTCGCAGTGGCGCCTCCAACCACTGCGCCACACGCGCCCCTCATTAGGACAGGAAAGGAAATAATTCCTCCACCACACTTGTTTGATAATTCTACGGATGCATTAAGAGTCGGCAATAACTTCAAACCGAGCAAACGCCCTTCCTTTATTCTATAGAGTATAACTATCCAAAACCATATTCTCACAATTCCATTTACTTCATAAAATTGCTGAAAATTCAAAAATGAGCCGAGAAGTAAAAGAAACGTTTAAAGCGCACTTACGGAAGAGGAACTAGTTTCCCATCTGACAAATCAACATATTAAAAAGGCTGAGTGAATTCTCCATCTTAAAATTCACCGGAAACGAAAGCAATATTGATGAGAACAGAGGTGTGCTAATCTTGATTGGTTCCCGTCATACTTTTTAGTAATCGTGATCACTGTATCATCATCTGCTTCTCTACCATCTTGTGGTTGACTCAAGGCCAACACAGTAACCTGTGACGTGCCGAAGTTTCTCTTAGTGAGTTTCGTTCACATCAAGTATAGAATGAACAACAACGTTTATCTTCTAGAATAAGATAATTGCATCCGCTGTATTCACTAGCTTTATCTGGCTGTGAATCAGGGATGGTCGGCAAAACCTAGTGGAGAGATTGCTGTTTAAATCCCACGCCAAGGGCTCATCAAGCATTCTAGTTCACTGAAGCTGATGAATTGCTACCAGGCTTATGTGGAATAGTAAAAATACTAGTTGATTCGACGTTAGGCCACCGTAAGTCATTCATTGCGCATACCAAATGTGCGTTCAGTTCTCTCCACAGTGCTTGACAACATCGAGTGTATACAGCAACCGTCAAAGGTTGATCAACGCCAAACGCTTTATCCTTTAATAGTACCCAGGGTCGACTTTCCGTTAACCTCGGCATTAGATTATGAATTCGTCGTTTTCTCTCTTAGCAATCGCGAGGTTGTAAAACAGTATAAGTTTACTTCCATACACTCAAACACACACAACACAATCGTAGCTGACGTTTCGGCAGAATCGCCTTCTTCAGAGCCGCTTTTTTCATCTGTCTTCCACCGAAGAAGAACAGCTGCTCGGAGTCGCATATGGCTGACGGCTTTATCCTTTTTTACCCTTTGCCTTTTTTGGCGACGATTGTTCACAGATAGATTTGTAGCCAATAACGTCGAAGCTGGGTTGACCGAGTAGCGGGTTACTAGGCTTTTCAAGAAAGTTTTTTCAAAAGCAAAAACGTGAAAGTTACGCATTGATGACAACTCTAAGGCAACTCATACGTACTCAGTAGTTACTTAAATGCAGAGTTTTGATTAAAGAGACGACGAGTAGAACTACAACTCGTACATTTAGAGATTTCGCTTCCGATCAAAAACATCAGGAACAGCACGCATAGCCCACAGGATCACACTACGTTTCAGCTTGAGTACACTATCGCTTTTGCTACGCGTTTGTTAACAAAAGTGATACCAGTATTGATTAATTGATTAGACGATTTTTGTTATAACACTTTCATTTGTTAGATTAGTCTTAATCAGTAGTCACTATTAAGTTGCTCCGTACACTCCATTTTATTTTTGTCTTAGAGCGGCATTTGAATCCATGAAGAAAACCTTCACTTCCAGCTCACTGTGTACATCACTCCACCTGTAACCTTTCCCATGCGAAACTATGAAATTCTACGGTCAATCGTCATAACCTAATATACCTCTCAATGACTCAGGTTATTCTTACCTTCCTAATAAGATGTTCTAATCACACAAAGTTTTTTTTTTTGTTTATTAAAGACAAACAAACCACATTGCTTACGAAATATACTTTACACGGTTTGCAATGATAACGTCATACAATTGAAATGAACTTTATACATTAAAGGAGCAACGCCCAACTCCCCATTTGGCTGGCACATCTATCTCACCACTAATTTTTCTTGGCGCACTAGCTGTGAGTGCTTTTCCACTCACTTCGGTCATTGCTCACAACCAACCAAACGCCCCAACACTTTCGTTCGGTGTTCTTCGGTACCAGTAATTCAGCACCACTATCATGATTCGCCACCGTCCCGGTATCAAAGACGCATGGTGGCAAATCTCCCTCTGATCCGCAAGCGCTGCGACTGGCGGTGGTGGTGAAAACCTGGGGCAAACTTTGGCCAGGCTGACCTCGGGATTCCAGGACACCCCAATTGCTTAACCAGCAAATCCCCGAAAATGGTGATTATACTGGGGCCTGCACAACCAGTGAGGACGGGCCGTTCAAGTGTCGAGTGTCAAGTATTTCGCTTTCTCTATGTATTTTACTGGCACTTTCGGTGATTTATGTTTTCTACGCATTGGATGGCATGTTGTATCTATTCTCTCATACTTTTGACATATTTCGATCTCTCATTTGTGAGCAAATAAGTCAGGTACATTCTTCGTCCATGTGATATTTTGCGGTTTGTCTCCACTAAGTAACCGGAAGGCTTACAAACAACGAAACGATGTGTTTAAAAGAAGCTGTTTATTATGCGAATGGAAATGTACACACTAGGTTTTATTTGCTGAAGTTACGAAAGCCGAGTAAATCGATGTCAAATCGACTTTCGAGGCACTGAAGAAGACGAAACAGCCAAAATGCCAGCTACTGTGTATTAATAATACTGCCATAACAGCTTCGCGTTTGCTCACCAAGAAAAACAATGAATTATTGACTAACGCCGAGCTTAAAAGAAAGCCGGTCTTGGGATTAGCCCAAAAAAGTTTCTCACTTCTTTTCACAACTTATTGAGTATAGAGAATAAGTTTTTAAGGCCGATCGTTAGCATTGTTATCTGAGAAATAGATCACAACAAGGCTGAGATGCGAGTAAAACTCAGAAATGCAATTGCACTTCGAACCCTGACTATCTTTACGGGGTGCTCATGTCCTAAACACAACATAATCCCAGAAAGCTTAATTGCGGGTTCGAAGCCCATCTAAGATTCCGAGTCTTGCTCGCATCTCTTATTTTGACATTTCACGTTATACCTTCTTACCATGAAAAAAAAAGAATAGGCAGCAAATAAAAATTGAAGAACATCGATCTGTGTCCAGTAAGCCATCGATCGACTACTAAAAGCGCGATGACAAAAAAAATAGGTAAAAGGCAAAATAAACGACAGGTAGAAAAATGAGTGGATACCTTATCATCGGGTATTACGCCGATCAACGTACGAGTGTAAATCCACTCATGATAGTCCATAAGTGTTAGTGGAATGAAATTACGCATTCGCTCACACTTTTCTCGTCCACCCACTCAGTGTGTCTCAAAACGATACAATGTGAATACAACAGAATATGAAGTAACAATTCATTACGAAAATCATTGTATTAAATCTACACGACTGTAAACGCGTATCCAACCATTCACATTCGAAAGATCACAAAGTCGGGGATATCGTGTGAACGAAAATATACACATCATGCACGTGAACAACGAATAGTTAACGAAAATCGAATTATAGATGATGAAGACTCAGATGAAAACGTGATAATTCTAAGGAGATGAGTTAACAACGAATTGGTGAATACGAGAAAATTCGAACCGATGACGTCATTTGTCGAGAACGCTGCAAATCGAAACTGCATAATGCCTGACAATATCATCGAGAAAGAATATACGCCTCGTACTATACAGGTGTACATCCCAAACCCAACGATGAGATTGAATACAAAACGAATTCGTCTTCTGGTAGTCCATCTTGAAATAACAACAATTAAATATTCGCAAACAACAACCTCAACGACCTCATTCGGCTTCCATATTTATTGTCGATACATACGGTCTCCTATCGAGACACTGTGATTCTTGTCTTGCACATAGTTAGCACTCCGCAAGCACCAATCTTCTCAAATCCTACATGAAAATTCAATACTGATGATCTCGGGTAATGACTACTCTCACAGACGCTGAGGTGGTTAAAGTTGTTTTTTGAAATGAAGAAAAGTAAAAGGCAGCGATGATACAACAACGCCATAGAATGCAAACATATATTGCATCATATCATCATATACACTTTGACTTCCGTAGATCTGTACACAATCCTGTCGGTACCCATGTGTGTGTGAGAGACGAGGAGATAGATAAAAGAAAGAGTGTGAAGGGCGGAAGGAAAGGGTGAAATCGCTCTAGACACGGGAAACTGACACAAAACAAGTGAACACTGTGATTAAATTAACCTAGGACATCGATCGATACATGGTGTCCGTTCGAAAATTAGCCCTACGAAGGAGAAGGCAGCACTGGGTGACAATGAAACTTGTGGACGTGGAGACAGTTCGGCGGAGTTCATCGGCCATATAATTTTGGATTAACCGGATCAGACCAAATCCTCAGGCTTTGCCGGCTTCTTCTACGCTATTTCCAACCCAGCACAAAGGAATCAGAGAGTGCCAAAAATTCTACTAATCTTTAACACACTCTAGAGTACGGTGCTCTATGAATGTATTTAGAACAGACAGTAATAACAACCCGCTAACAATAGTATGGAACAAGAATAACTTAATATCCATGAGTAAAACTACAGAAGGACACGTTTCATTCAAGTGTGTTGCATGTGATGTTCAATACCGCATCGATCATACGAGCCAGATATGCAGCAAACTCTACGCCAGCAAAACGATGGAATGGGAGAGACATTGTGTGAATAAGAGGTAACTGATGAGAAGCACATATCGATCGACATCAATGCTTCTGTAGGAACAAAGAAGAAAACAAACAATAGTCAACAATTAAACAAATCCTTTGTTTCTTGTGCTAACAGTAAAGTCCACCTTAAATCACGAAGGAGGTCAAAAATCACTGGAGCTGTGAAGTCGGCACATGTGCCAATTTCGAAGTAAAAGGTGCTACTTCTTGCCTCTAAGTGACTCTATCAGACCACGACTTTGCATCTGTTGTATTTGACGCAACAATTGAGGATTGTTCATCAACGCCGGATTAATAGCAGCTGCTGCAGCTAAAACACACAAGTCTTCAGAATATCATCTAAGAATAACCGAAAAATAATTGTGGACTAATAACAGTGAAAGTCTACAGCACATAGAAATTTCATGTAGCCCAGAAATTTGGCATAGGATATAAGTTGAGAATTGGTTCTAACACATGGGACAAATTGTAGATTTTGTCTACAGCTGATGCAGAACAGTGATACTTTGTGAAACAATAACCCTCACAATCTCTCCCATGCGAATCAAAAAACAAACAATGGACTTACGAAATCGAACATAAAAATCTACTTGAATAAAAGAACAATTTAAAAACCAAAGCTGAAAAAGATTGAGGTATTATACCGCGCATAAAAGACCACAACAGGAAGCATACCGAGTTGAGCAATGGCAGTGTTATTTTGACCAGCTAATCCCGATGATTGAGCATGTTGAACAGCCTGTGCGAGCATAGACATTGCCATATTCGGTTGATTAGCCTTAAGAAAAACCATACAATTAACTCACAAACATGTCAAAATATGATCATCAACTTGCAACCATTTAAGGAAAACGTTAAGAATATACGCAAAGAGAACACATGGATATAGAATACCTGCTGCTGTGCTTGCTGTTGTTGTAAGCGCATTTGTGTTGCAGCTGCTTGCAACATCATAGGATTCCACATCTAAATGAAAACCATTTCCGCAAAAATATCATGATTCCTTAACAGATGGCCAATTACACCTCGAAAATTGACAATGGAACTATACTTCCTACCTGCTGCATCATGCTTGCCATAGGATTACCCGCAGCAGCGGCTCCTGCCATTTGACTCGCAGCCATTGCCATCATAGGATTTGCTCGAACCAACTGTTGCATTGCGGCCATTTGTTGTTGCATTGCTGCCTAAGAAAAACAAAACTAGCCATTACACTAAATTCGATCTACTGATGACAAAGCACTTAAATATACTGAATGAGAAGCTAAGACTTAGTCAATTATTAACCACTTTCGGTGGTTTAGTTGAAATCTTAAATTAAACCAATGCCTTGGATCGTTACTATCTTGATAAAAGTGTAGTCGAAAGGAGGCTAAATGTCTACTAACGGAAATCACTGCTTTGGATTTCCCTACATAGACGAACAAAGCAAAATCATACATAACACAGCAAAATACGATCATCAAACACGAAAAACGCAGAACTTTCACCATATTCAGTCCTAGAGCACTACTAGATTTCTTCATAGAAGGAGCATTGGATGTGGATGATGATGGTGCGCCCATTTTCGGCAACGAAGGGGTTGTCGCCGGCGGAACCTGTAATTTAGGGAACTTAAACCAGGAAAGGAAACGTTATGAGTAACGAAACAGTTGAGCCATTAGTACAATCTCCTAAAACACTTCACCCTCATCTCTCAAAAGCACTTTAGTATTGATGCAGGAACCTAAATTACACGTATTTTTTTCGCTTGTTCCCGTCATCAGTAAGTAACGCTGATGAATCTTCTATCATCTATTTCCGAAAACGATAAAGTGGTAATAGCCATTTACGAAAGACAAAATACTGTATTGGAGACATAGATATCCATTACATCTACGATTAAAAGATGGCAAACCAAATGGGACAAAGTTAAGCACTTTTCCCTAACATGGTGATTGAATCAAGACTTGCAGTCACAAAAAAAGGTGTGACAAACTCTAGATACGAAGTAAGGAAACATATGCTCAATCGTACCGGCGTTGCGGTTTTACGCACTGTCGGCGTGCTAGTACCGCTACGTTGCGGAGTTCCTTGCAGAGGATTCGGATGCGATTTAGTGCTCAGGTTTTGTGCTTGACTAGTTGACGCTGCAGCAGAACTCGACGTCGCCGCTGCTGCTGCTGCTGCATGTGCTTGAGCAGCCGCTGCAAGAGCCGCTTCCAGTTTCCCATCCGCAATCTGTTTCTCAAATTCCTTAAAAAACACAATTCTCATAGTCCACGATAACACATATTTTTTAGACTTATTACTGTGTCCTTCTCAACGTATAAAAATGAAGAATGCATAAGGAAACGTATCAACAAAATGACAAGAAAAACTCTCTAATGAAGTATAGGTCTTTTATAGAAGCTCACCTTTTCCTGACTATTAATTTTGTTGTAGGCTTTCTTAAGCACATTAGTATGATCTGTCCGAATTTTACGCTTCTGTGCCGTACGTACACATTGTTCGCAATAGAGATGCATATCTGAGCTTGAGGTTCCGATAGCCTTCCATGATGGAGTGAAATCCGTACCACATTCCTCGCATTCATAAGGCACCTCGGAAACAGTCCTTAACAAGAATCAGCTACTTGAAATATCACGGAAAGTTGAACAACACAGAACAACAGCAGAGGCAAAAATTTTTCCCTAAAGATATTTTTTTAAGAAAACTAAAGTGTAATAAGTCAAGTGACTAAGTAACGAAAAAGTAGGCCGTATGGAAAAAGAGATAGAAAAATTTTTAAAAAGTTGTCGTTAAGGATGAATTGACTTATGTTGTAATATGGAACAGTAAGGTAACTTTCCGACCAACGTAAATTCTTATACGAGTGAGTGTTGCACGCTGCTTTTTAAACCTTATATTTCGCACTATACTCTTATTTAAAAGCATTTGTTCTTACTATAGATCGTGTATAATTTAGACTATTGGGATGACTCCAAGTATACAAGTAAGTAATGGGATGAATACGAAAATAAGAGGGAGTTTGAGTATTCTTTTGCCTGAATCCAAACACAGATGTTACGACCGAAGACGGTTCGAAATTCTAAACTGTTCGAATTTTAAAAAAATATCGCGCTGGCAAAACAACTGTCTCGGAACACCTCATCTGAAGCGTATTTTTAAAAATTTGGAAAATGGATACTAAGAGAATAAGTGGACTGAACGAAAAGCACTGCTTTTAGAACGTAAAAACTGATCCTCTTATCAACTACGACACATAACTGAAACAAATTTACACAAAAAACTGATGACTCCAAAAGCCAAAGGTGCATCAAAAGAAAGGTGCTAAGAAGATTTAGCAATCTATAATCATTCAATGTAACTTCCCACATCAGGTAAACCGTTGTAGTGGGCAAGTATTCTAAGAAAACCGACAGAAATAACGTAGAACTGCAATGCAATCAAAAAGCATCCATACTTCAAAAGGAGCCGACCATGTAAAAGACTGCACACTTCCATTATTCGCAAATGATAATACAGTTGGAGCTGTACGAGTTGAAGTAAAAAAAAAAAAACACTGTATCTCATTCGTCTTACTCACCAGAACTATTACAAAATGATTCAAGACTTTTTCACATACTTACACAACTTCTTTCATATAAAATATTCATTAATAACTAAAAATTCGAAAAGGCCACCGATACTTATCGGATTCAAAGATCAAAGCATTCATATGGTTGGCATGCTTAGGCGTTAAACACACTGTTATTGATGAGTGCCGATAACAGATAATACTTCAATTTGTACCGCCGACTTACAAAATTGTAAAACACTTTATATTTCATTTCAAAATCCGACATTTAACAACAGATGAATTAACGAAAAAAATGAAGGTCAAAACTTCCTTGCTCCACTGCGAAACACGAATGAAACCTTACCTGTACGCGTTCTTGTCTTTAAGTACCCGTTGAACGACGAGATCCAGGCCTACGAGGTAACAAAAATCTGGTTGTGAGCCATTTGGAATGAAGAACAAATCTATTGGCGGTGCTTTAGGAGCAGAAATTTGCTGAAAACAAATGGATGAGGGATTCCTTCAGAAAAAAAAAAGCACTCCATTCTTTGTTACTCTATTGTGAACGACAATATCACTTTTGTGGTAAGGTGTTGGTGTATAGGTGGTAAGATTTAAAGAACAAACCTGCATAAGTTGCTTATCTGCTTGCATACGAAACGCTTGCCTTGCTGTAGCAGCACGCTGCTGCGGTGTCTGGGCTGCCAGCAACTTTGCCTACAAGTGCAATTCTGATTGAAGCGGCAGTATAGCAATAAACCCTGCGGTACAGCACTATTACCTGTTGAGCAGCAGTATTTGCTTGATTAACTACCGCTTGTTCTTTAAGCATTTGCTCTTCCTTTACACGATGTTCCTTAAGTTGCTGAGTTGTAGAAGTAGCCTGAGCTGATGTTGATGCGTGATTAGCAAATAGTGCCGCAAGTGCTTGCGCTGGAGACTGTCCGTTCTTGGCTGCCTGCATAAGCAGAGCTTGTAGAGCTGCAGGATTCGCCTGTGCACTACGAAGCAGCTGAAATGAACACTACTCACTTATTTGAGAATAATTTTCATTAACTACCTCGCTCAAAGCTTCAAGTACAAAATCAGCCAAAAACAAAGAGTAGCGTTTCGCTTTAAAAAAAAAAAAAAAACGAAAGAACCTACCTCTTGTTGTTGTTGGGTGGTTAAGCCAGCCAAGCCTAGAACAGGATTTGCACGTGACGATGAGCCTGAAAGACGAGAAACGACTTAGAAAACTACAATCAAGTTATTGTTGTCAACTTTTAATCCAAAACACTACTTTTTCGTGTGCTACTTCCTCTTCAACTTCACCTATCTTTTACGTTAAATTAAAAAGATACACACCATGCAGTCCATTTGCTTGCAAAGCATATATGTCGGGAAATTCCGCAGTGCGAAATTACCTTATCTCTTTTAAAAAAAACTCGTTCTGAAGGTAATAACTGGTGTTTTCAAAAAAAGAAAACAAACAAAAAACCACGAGCTTTCTGTTTAAGCGATTTTAGCTTTAATTATGCCATTGTTTGAGCTAAGGCTCCTGAATGGTATTTATGTCGTCAGTGTCATCAAAATGTGCCATTAATACATTGTAAAAACTAAGGCCTTTTCCCACTATGACTTAAGAGATTAAGCAAAAAAAAAAAGAAAAAAATACGACCCAAGAATACAATGAGGATTAAGAGACTGACTGAGAAACAACTCACTTCTTCCATTGGCAGGAGCTGAAACACTTTTATTGAGCGGTGGTGCTACAAGAGGCTTGTATGCGCCGCTGGTGTTGTTCAACGGTACGTGAGGAGCTGACTTCTTAGATTCATGAAGCTGAAGAAAAATTAGTTACCTAGCCTATCACTTACAGAAAGCCATTAAAAAGCAATGCTATTAACCTTCTGATTAGCCAGCATTTGGCTCGCTTTCACTTTCTTTAACATCGTCAACTTTGCCTCCTCTAATCGTAATTCCGCCTCACACTGTTTGATCATACGTGTCCTTTCATGCCGCTGCTCGGGTGTAAGTTCCTTACTCATTAACTAAAAGAACATTTGTTATTTAAAGCGCAGCATTACACAATAACAAATTTTACTTCAGGTTTCTGTTAGAGGTTTTTCTAAAGATAGTAAGTGGCAAAGTGAAGAGAGTCCAAGCAAGTTCCAGAGTAAAACTGCATCCACTACTACACTTAATCGCAAACAAATATAAGTTAGGATAAAATTGCAATTCTAAAGACAACACTACAATTTAGCAACATTAAAAAGTGATGGCCATATGGCATAAATGAAAGAATTTCAGTGGTGCTAAAAAGGAATAGTAACATCTTTGGAGTTATCCAGTGAAAATAAACAGTTTAAACACAGAAGAATGAGAATAAGAAAATTACCTTATCATAGCTGGCTTTAAGCGTGATGATCTCGCTATCATGTAATGACGACACCTCACTCTCGTCTGTTAATGGGTATACGTTCCCATCTTGTTCCTGGAAATGAGACATCTCAGACTACACCTGGTAGTAAACTGACCACTACGCCTAGGGTGACGGAAACCTCCAGAAATAACCAAGAAATACAACCTATATGATGCTGAGATATTCGCAAAACTTGGACCGTAGGCCAGATTAGAACCTACAATTACCCTTTCTAAAGGCAACACTGTACCAATGAGGGCCCTTGGCTTTGCCTTTCTCCCAGGCAGTTTTTTACTCTAATGGTACCATCAGCAACCACCCGTCAACGGGGATGACCTAGAAAGCAAAAATCGGCATTAAACCAAATTAAACTGAGGTTGCAGCCAAAATCACAATGTTCGCTTTTTATTTATTGCCTATTATTATTTCTTCACTGCACGGTAAGATGTGAAATAGAACCACAACGATGCCGAGATATTCGCAAAGTGATAAGCAGTAAATGAAAAGTGAATACTGATTTCGCCTAGTTCAAAAATAAAATTTTCAAGCAATGTCTAAGGTGAGCAAGAAGCGGCAATAAGTCGAAGAAAATAGCTTATCTAGGTACTCTTTGGCACCATTTACTACTGTTTCTGGAGCAGAATCTACTTCGAGAAGGATAATAGATTAAATATTAGTAGTGAGTGATGCTAAACATCGAACCAAAAACAATATTTTAAATACTCGAAATAATTTTGTATGAGCCACATGAGTTTGTCATCGTGTTCAAAAACAACTTGATCTCGATCCATAGAGATGTATCCTATGGAAGCTTTCACTCACTCGTAATCCAAACTTGTGACTGAACTGATCGAAAACGGATCCATCATGAAGCCTTCGCTTCTTCGGCGCCGATTCACCGTCCTCTTCGACATCACCCTGAATTTTTCGCACCTTTAGATGTAACTTCAAACTTTAAAAAAAAAAAAACAGAAGTTACTGAAAACTGTACGAAAACAAAAAAAAATCATTCTCAAACCAATTGAGACATGTTTTCAATTCATCACAATAGCTTACAAGTAGCAAACGCACTAGGTCCATACGTAGTATTTCACAGAAACGTTTTCTCTGCCGTTCTCACGAAAATTAGTTTCAGTGCTTAAACCGAACTCTAATCTAAAAGGGCAGACCAATAGGTGTGAAGAAGGAACGACTTTACGAAATGCCAGATTAGCAAAATACCATTCAAACAGAGACTGTGTTGAGACCCCAGCGGTTAACAAAAATGACCCATTTAAGTATGCAACAAACTGCTATGTTTTCAACATAACATAGGCTGGAATATTTAGGAAAAACGGACCAAAGAGAACGTACCCTTTCCAGGTTTGTCGTCACAACGATGTCATCTTTAAGTTTAATTTTCTCCTGAGCTTTCAACGCACTCGCTCGGGTGCTGCGACGTCGTAGAGAGGCCGGCGATAACTGCCCATCGGTAAATTCAAGTGGTGACTTCGACAATGTGCCGTTTGGCATCTAAGACAGCAACTTAAGCATGCTATCAGAACAAGTCTAATCAAATAATCACTGAAGAGAGACAAAAGATGACAAGTCCATGACAAAAAAGGGCATTACCGAATTGCATTGATGCATGCAAAAGTTGCATGTTGTTAACTAACAGATCGTTTCTAATAAGGGGATGAAATAAAGTAGAAAAGCGTATTCAAAACTTGACCTAAACAAAACTAGTAGCCTTCCATGTAAACACGAGAGCATGTGAAAGAAAATTCGGTGATGAAACCAAGTGATCAAGCTCAATTCAACCGCGAACTATGGAATTTGAAGTTTTTGTGGAATTCACGCCTCCAATACTGGCAACCTACCATTTATTCATAATTTACAATTGACAAACAAGTACCGAACTGCATTTAGAACTGCTCATAGTCTTCTTGGTCTTTAGTTACAATTATAACCGCCTAATAATCAATGTGTGGCTGTACTGTTGAGCTCACATGAGGCTGATAATAAAAACAACTCCCAAAGATCGGCTGAAGATGATGAAAACGAAATCATCGAAACGTGAGCCGAATAAAATTATATATCAACCTCGTGTAAGCTTACCAAAGAAAGAATACATATTGATTACTCATAGCGAGTTTAAAGGAAAGTCGGTTTTGAAATATAACAATGCCAAAGTCCAAAAGCACTAAGTCGGTATCCTGTACAAAAAAATGATAAATCCGCTCAATTTCCCTAACACTAATAGCAACACAAGATTTTTTCTCAGAAATTTCTCGTCAACACGACAAACACAGGATATCTGTTATTATCGAAAGTGTATCGTCATTATATGACGCAAAATCTGAGATTTCGAAACCAGTGGAATCCCGTGGTAGAAGTGAAAAACAAGGTAGACACGAGCAAGCGCCCAATGTTTATTCTCTTAGCGCACCATAGAGTAACATTCAAAATGGTCAAGTTTCGTATTATCACTTAACAAAAGTTATTCGATACTTTCAAACCCGATCACCATTCAACCTCGGCACAGACAATCAAAGACTTCAAGTAAAACTCTTAATGAATAAAACTTCTACACTTACCTCATCTTAGGTCAATATTCTTATGAAAAAAAAAGTTAAAAATTGACATGAATACTAGACGTACCGATGTGCTCAGATCCATTGGCTCAACGATCGTTTCGGCATTGTTCTCGCAACCGTTCGACATCGGATGTTGTTCACTGTCCACATGTGCCATGGTCATCGAGCGAAATCAAGGCGCAGCTAGCTTCTCAGCAAATCTCGACGAGATCGATTGATAATCGACGATAAGACGAAAGATGAAGCTGCTGCTGGTATCGCAAATATGTCGATAGTAGAGGAGAATAAGTGGTGGTGGACGTGATTGCTTGCGGATCAATACCGAGATCAGGCGAACAGCAACGTTATCACACACACATCAGCCACACGAATATGTTCGCTTCGGAGGCGACGTCAATAGTGATGTAGATTAGTACCTTCACCGACACAGAACGTCGCCAGTAATATTAGTCAGGAATAGACTAACTGAAATGAAAAAACCACAACTCATATCATCCACGACCAGTTAAAGCATTCTATGTAACCCAAAGGCGAAAAAAGACGAACGGGAAAGCAAAAACCAGTAGGTGACCATGAAAGGAGTGAGAAGAAAAACATTCACGAAAGAAGGAACTTGTACGGCTCGTAGAAAGCGATGCTTAGACGAAAAACGACCACGGCAATGCCAAATAACGTTCGCTTGTAGATAAGTATAAACGTAAAAACTCGCTACAAATATAACTTCTATGATGCTGAGATATTTGCAAAACTCCGGACCGGTGTCTGCGGTGGGGAACGAACCCGCTATTACCCTTTCTGGGGGATAACGCTTAGAATGAACAGACAACGAACTGAAAATCACGAGAAATTGTGGAAAACAAGTTGGAGAAGTGGTTTGCAATAGGTCCAAGGATCAAGAGAATCTTAACTTTAAAAGTGAAAAACAAGTAGAACGTTATGAAAACGAAGACAACGAAAACATGATTTACTTTTACAATTGGAAAAAGTTCTTTTGAAACACATCAGTTTCGTCTTTAGGAAACACTAGTAGTCCTTACAACTTCCCGTTCTGAAGAAGAGCACAATTTCACGACGATAATCAAACAGTAAGGAAAAAGAAATCAATAACCATAAATGGCATACAGGCATTGAATGAGTATCGAATCATGGGAAACTATAGCTTAAAAAGATGTAAACTGAAGAATAAATAATAATAACAACTGAAAAAAAACACAACGTACCTTACCAATCACAGCATTCTTAAAGACAAATATGGTTGTTGTACTCGAATGCACTTGACTGTACTGTATCGACTGAATTGCATTCGAAAAATATGGATTATCCTCAAATCCTTACTTATCGATCTATGTAAGTCAACAGGATTGTCTCTCATCGAATGAATTAGCAACGTATGAGAGAAAATCGATATTACAACCTCTTCAACGAATAGGTAGGTAATCAAGTGGCGAATCAGACAAGAACCTCCTGCTGCTGACGACTAGTCCCTCACTCGCAGAGCCTCACTCACCTCAAAGGGCAATAAAATCATGAATCGATAGAATAGGAGAGAGCTTTAGCTGAGTGTGGACGTGTCTCAGTACATCATACACTCAACAAAACTAATCAATAATAGTACCTTAATAACTTTCAGATGATACCAAAACCATGACGATAGTGCTCAGACAACAAAACAGAAATCGACTTCGATACGATTAAGCGTATAGGAAGAAAAAAAAACAAAACGAAAGGAAAAAAAAACCGAGAATCCACGACTGAAAAAAATGACAGGAAAAGAATAGAGTAACAGTAAAGGGAGCTATTGAAAGCCTCCGACGACGACGACGACGACACGCCTGATCAAACAACACCACCACGGTCAATAAATCCTTCAACTATGACGACTACAGAGCTGACTACGACGACGACGACGACGACGACGACGACGACGACGACGACGACGACGACGACGACGACGACGACGACGACGACGACGACGACGACGACGACGACGACGACGACGACGACGACGACGACGACGACGACGACGACGACGACGACGACGACGACGACGACGACGACAATCAGAAGCAACAACTTTTCGGTGAATGAATAGAATAAGATCATCACACTAGTAGTCCTTACAACTTCCCGTTCTGAAGAAGAGCACAATTTCACGACGATAATCAAACAGTAAGGAAAAAGAAATCAATAACCATAAATGGCATACAGGCATTGAATGAGTATCGAATCATGGGAAACTATAGCTTAAAAAGATGTAAACTGAAGAATAAATAATAATAACAACTGAAAAAAAACACAACGTACCTTACCAATCACAGCATTCTTAAAGACAAATATGGTTGTTGTACTCGAATGCACTTGACTGTACTGTATCGACTGAATTGCATTCGAAAAATATGGATTATCCTCAAATCCTTACTTATCGATCTATGTAAGTCAACAGGATTGTCTCTCATCGAATGAATTAGCAACGTATGAGAGAAAATCGATATTACAACCTCTTCAACGAATAGGTAGGTAATCAAGTGGCGAATCAGACAAGAACCTCCTGCTGCTGACGACTAGTCCCTCACTCGCAGAGCCTCACTCACCTCAAAGGGCAATAAAATCATGAATCGATAGAATAGGAGAGAGCTTTAGCTGAGTGTGGACGTGTCTCAGTACATCATACACTCAACAAAACTAATCAATAATAGTACCTTAATAACTTTCAGATGATACCAAAACCATGACGATAGTGCTCAGACAACAAAACAGAAATCGACTTCGATACGATTAAGCGTATAGGAAGAAAAAAAAACAAAACGAAAGGAAAAAAAAACCGAGAATCCACGACTGAAAAAAATGACAGGAAAAGAATAGAGTAACAGTAAAGGGAGCTATTGAAAGCCTCCGACGACGACGACGACGACACGCCTGATCAAACAACACCACCACGGTCAATAAATCCTTCAACTATGACGACTACAGAGCTGACTACGACGACGACGACGACGACGACGACGATTTCACCAATGCGGCTCTAACATGACAAGTTAACAAAACACCAAACAAAAAAAACTATGATAGTACTCAATTTCGCAGAAACCACATCAGTTCATTTAACTTCACTTCAAGTCGTTATAAGAATTCATGTGCTTAATGTAACCTAGTAGTGGCCCAAGGGTCCTCAGAGGTCTGTAAATATGTTAGTAGGTTAGCGTTAAAACACAAACAGCTTTTTTAATGGCTCAACGATAACCTCTAACCACATAGAGTACTGCGATAATGATAAGCCTCCAAAAAAAAACCCCGAAGGGTAGAGTTAACCCTCGTCCTGGTTAAAATTAGTAAACGATGAATTGAACAAATGTTCACTGCATAATGAAAGAAGAGAATGTTCCCCACCTCATTTATTACCTTAATAATTTATTACCACATGAAATCGCACGTATTTCAATTAAAAATGAAATAAAACGTTGAGCTTAGAGCCAGGTAGATTGCATGAACTAACTATATTCGCCTGCTCTTAACGTCTCAAGGTCTCGTCAAACTTTTTGAGACCGAAAAAAATCTCACGAAAACTGAAGAAAGATTTCTTTCTTGGCTAAACTTCATTTTCGTCTCTTTCACACATTCCTAATCACAGCTGAATACTAACATTACTTAAAGCCAAACCCCATTAAAAGTATCGCTGATGGCCAAAGCGACAACCTATCAAAATCTGAACAACTTGGTGTACGATGTTTTTCTTCAATAAGCAGACACGACGTTGTTAATATAGAATTTATTAGGTTACAATAGCTGACGTTTCGCCGGTTTCGCCTTCTTCAGAGTCGTTTATTTGTTGTATCTAAGTTAGTTGGTGGATATGGAGACCGTCCTCGCCCATGTAGTACTCTGTGCGGCTGCTATCCACTAACTAACTTAGATTCTTACAACAAACAAACGGCTCTGAGGAAGGCGAAACCGCCGAAACGTCAGCTATTGTAACCTAATAAATTCTATATTAACAACGTCGTGTCTGCTTGCTTATTGAAGAAAAACATCGAATTATCAATCAATGCCGAGCTTAACAGAAAGTCGATCTTGGGAACTTGGTGTCCAATCAGAATATGAGAGCCAAATGAAATGGCATGAAACGTTGAACTAAGAAAAGAGATCTTAACACTCTCTTTCTAATGTAAAGCATCAGCACCAGTTCTCTCTGCCCTTATTTCCCAACCCGAAACCGCACGGAAAGCAGTAATAGTAACATGATTACGTCGATAAATTGACAAATGTGACAAGTATAAAGTTGTTTCTAACCAATAAATTGGGTTGAATGGAAAGAACAAACAATGTTCTGCTTTGAGAAAAAATAGCATCCGATCAAATGCCCGAATAGAAACGAGGTCGATAATCCCGCCACCATGCGCTTCAAATCAGGAAATATAAGTGGAAGGATCGAAGGCTGCTATAAGGAGGGCAAAGTAAAGGCAAATCGATGACTCCTAAATGAGACGCGATTGTAACACACACATATCCATCCACCATTCATCCATCCATCCATCCATCCATCCATCCATCCATCCATCCATCCATCCATCCATCCATCCACCCACCCATACGTACACACGTACGTCTGTCGGAACTTACATATACATGCATACATACATATACACACATTCAAGCACACATACCATAGCGTTCTGGAACTTTACTGGCGTGTTCCATTAGACACACGCATAACTCTATGATAACACGACATCATCAACCGCACTCACAACACCAAAAATTGATATGAATGTAAACCAGAGAGCAAAATGTTAACCTACATGGTTCGCACTCTATTCGCTAACAATCGAAATCGAAAGCTTAATCGCTCAACTGCGTAAAGATGTCTAGCATATGGAGAATTCTAGTTTTCGTTTCTGCTCGCCCGAAACACCTTGCTGTAATAAAATCTCTACACGCAGTGGATATAACCAAATGACCGAGCCAGCAGATATGGCACGTTAGAGGACACTGGCTACTTCTGATCGAAGTCTCACCAGCCACAACCATTAACGTTCAAGTCACAGAAGAAGTACGTTCGAAAATACTGCTCCCATTAAGGAACCCAGTCGACTTCACAATAACTAACACTTTCATTTTAGATCGCATTTTATTCACAAATTTTATATTTAGCTGGAAATGACTTTCATTGCTAGTGCAGTGCACTAAGTTAAAGGCTTAGCGGCAAATCTATTGCCACGTGACTTCAATGAATCGCTACTTTAATAGAAAAAGTGGTGGACGGAGGCAGTTGGTAAGGAGCAGAGACACCTCATTTAGTGATTTCAATGAATGGAAACACTAATTCAACATAATGAAATCTTCTTAGTAGAACAAAAAGGTGACAGAGATGGTAGGAACCATAAACACTCGATGCCCACCAACTCACCTACGGTCATCAACAGAATTCATTCACATCCGTTTAAGTGTGACGACACCGACAGAAGTGGTCGACAGAAGTCGTCGAACGGCACTGGATTCTAGATGTCCGTCGCCTTCGACGACAATCATCTGTTCGATGCAAATCATAATTGCTACCGCACCGCAACCGCTGCTGGCCAAGAGTGGACGGACGTATGCGGTGCATCCAAGTAGCGCACGCAGCCGCCCTCTCACCATAAATTGATCCGTATTTCGTGGCAACACTAACTTTTTTACTCACATTACTCAATGCTGGGTGTATGTATGTATGCATGTGTGTGCATGTATGTGTGTGTGTGTGTGTGTGTGTGTGTGTGTGTGTATGTGTGCATTCGTCATCAGACAACTTCGTCACCTCGTCAATGAGCACCGAAAGAACTAGAGATATCCGAATCATTACAGTGAGGAACCACACACGAATCCGACTTGAACGTTCTACGAACTCCTTTCGATGACGTTCGTCAGTAAATTTGTGATGACCACATGAATGTCTCATGATTTTAGATTTATTCATAACGGATAATGCCGATTTCTTTGAGAACCGCCCACGATTTTTCGATAACTGGACCACTTGATAAATTGAGAATTGAGTTGAGGAAGCAGAAATATGTTTGCTTAACGTAGCGCAACAGTTTTCAATCACCTTGAATGGTGCACAATGCACATCGTCCATTATCTAAATTATTTAGCTAAAGAACAATATAAGTTTCATAGAACCCTGGACGTTAAACAACAAAAAATCTCCATAATTTAAACCCAGTGCTTAAGTTTTACTTTTGTCACATAAAATAACTTAATAGTTTAACAAATAAGCAAAGATGTAAATAACAAGTAGAACAATTCAAATCAGTAAACGCTAAATGGAGTACGATTTCAACCGTAGTCAGGAATGTCGGACAACTGTTACAAAAAAGTGCTATGAACTCATCGATGCAACTGACGTAATATAATTGAGTTTCTTTTGTTTTTTTCTCCTACCAAATCGATTGATGAAATGCTTGTAGTGGTTTACCGAAAATGTTACTTATCTCAATATTAGGGTAATGAGACATGATGGAAAACACTTATGCCTTTACAGTCAGGACATTGTGAAGGAGGAATAAACAACACACGATCCTTGAGTAAAAATTGATGAGATTTCTAGTGACTCTATCGATTAACCTTGAGATTCTTTCACTAACAAATGACTTCTCACACATACACCTAGATGATGTTGACAAAACCCGTCAGCACTGCGACTAATCGCTTTCGTTCGTGCCTATACATGTGCATTTTCGCTAGTCAAAACATAATCACCGTAATTCTTCATGTTAATTTAGTAACAGAAACAATTCGATGGAAGATGTCAATGTTAGGAAGCTCTACTCGTAGGAAAAAAAATCCGGTTACTATGTAGCCGTCATGAATGCTGTGTCTCATGAATCAATGATTCTTATGACAGAAATCCCATTACTTACCTACAGTCTGTTTCGTAAGCAGTATCCTTGAGCACACATTCAACGATATGCCGAAGGTAGTCCGATCCTAAATCGTGTGGTCAGTTTTTAGGCGAGGTCAATAGATGAGGGAGTCCAGGACGAGCGGTCGAGCAGCGCCTCAGCCCATCATCCTCCATATAAGAAGCATCACCGCATAGGGCGAAACACCGAGAAATACCACACTCACACACCCAGCGTCGAAAATCGATAAACAAGCCAAACAAAACAATCACGTTTGCAGCAACTGGTCCAATGATGCTTCGAGCTTACGACTCACTTATGCGACTTTGAGTTAATGAGGTAGTTGTTAGTGGTCGTACGGGCTGATGCTAAACTCTCATCTACACGAAATTCAGATGCAAACGAATCGATATCGTTACGAATCAGTACCATACGTAGATAAACTCAGTTCTATACTGTATGTGATAACCTGGATGAGTGACAGCGTAATGTGTGTATGTGTGTGTGTGTGTGTGTGTGTCTGTGAAAGGGAAAAAAACTCCACCACTTTCAAAACTGACCGAACGAACAATCATAACGATGTTACACAATGGTCATACAGAGCATTATTAGACAGATTCTGACCAAGCAAACCTATCTGTGATTGTGAGTGGGAACGAGATGATGATGATGATGTCGTCGTGGCTGCTCAACGTCTTTGATAAGGCCTAACTCTATCAAACGACGAGTCAATGATTTTTGTTTCCTATGTAGATATACGGTGTGCATAGCTGAAATTTGCCACTGAACTCACTGCGCGTTTTCCTTGGTCGCCGGCGCCGCCACCGCCGCGGCCGCCAACTCGACACCGCAACGTCGTCGTCGTTGTCGTTGTCGTCGTCGTCGTCATACGTTAGCATTACATCCATCCCACACTCCCACACCTAGTTCCAATTTGCGCCGATCAGCTGCCTCCATATCGACCGCGATAAATGGTTGGGGTGGTGGGGTTGTAGGGCCGGCTGGCTGGCTAGCCGGCTGACTGGGACTTGGACTAGGACTGACACTGGCCTCGCCATCACTACCACCATCTCTCACTATCGCGTAGTGCATGCCGCCTACAGTTAGTTCTATCTTCTACCATTATAAGGAGTTGGTTCGTTTTAACTCATGCACGACATTCGACAAGTGATCAGTCGACGAATTCGAATACCCTTCTCTATACGAATAGCGTTGATGTTCCACAGGATGGAAGTAAGCAGAAAATCTGAATTCTCATACATCACATTCGTAATGAGCAAGAGTCATCCTTTTCATCATTAATCAACTGATTTGCTCATCAAGAATATAGTGTACCACTCGGTTAACACCGACGTCGGTCTTGGGTATTACTGCAAAATGAATACTCATAACTAAATACTGCTTGAGACAATCCACTTGGTGAACTAAAATAATAAATTACATTAGTAAGTTCCTAAAGACACCAAATATAGTAGTGATACACACCAGGAAGAAAAAAAATGTATTGACCATTTTTCTGGAGAAAAATCACAACATTTGGGGGAACTGATTACTAATAGATTAATATTAAACATCGTACTCCAAATTGAGCTTAGAAAAAGAAAGCTTCCAATTTCTAAAATGAAACAGACACTGCTGACTCTGCTCGTCGCCGCACTTATAGTTGACCCTTGAATGGTACCCAGTAAGGAGAATGTGCTATACAGATCCCGAAGAATTTGTACTTGTTTCAGAACAACTGTTTCCCTGAACGATACAAGATATGTTTTAGAAAGAAAAAGGAAAATATAAGTTCAAGATGAACAAGCAATGTTAAAAAATGAGAAGAAGAAGAAAGAAAGGAATCTGAAAAGAAGGACAGAAACGGAAAGTACATAAGGATTCTAAATGTTGGACAGTAGTTTGCCCCAGAACGGTAGTAAAACCGATCACTGTACTCATTCAATAACAATCAGATATTCCCAACCAGACAAGACGATAGAGAGTTGATGTAGTAGAATCAGGCGAACACACAGTCAGGTCCTATGAATCACTTTTAATTAACCTCAGTTCGTATGACATTTAACAAAAGAATATATTGGCGAAATGATGAAACTGTGACATTAAGTGACGAGCAAATATATCGACAAAACGAAGACACCGCGTTGAGTTCACGTAAAAGAATTCCTTGATGGGAAAGCTGAATTCCATCAAAGATCTCCACTAGGCATACATCGGGCACAAAAGCATGACGATGAAGATGGATGATTGAATCTAAAGTTATGATCCGAAAATGTAGGCAAAAGCAACACGTAAATCTAGGTTGTTTGAGAAGGAAACACCCATACGCTCGTTAACTCTGAAATTAAGGATTATTTTTTTATTTGAGAAGACCACATTCGTCATCCGACACGAACACAGAACGAAACGGCTCCCCTTCCCAGAATCCAACAATGTGGAAGACCTGGAAAGCAGTGTTTGCAGACAGATCTCCATTCAGTACGCGATAGAAATCTAAGTTCTGATTTGCTGTAGAGTTTCAGAAATATTCATTGGGAAGGCTGAATGTTACAATGACTTTCCATCCGTCAAAGAATGTTAAATGAGTGCTTTTAAAATCTCGTGTGAGCTCGTCATTATTCCTGATGATGCAAGGACAAGTCAATTTTAACCACCAAGTTCAATTACTCCACAAGAAAATCCAGCGCATGATATCAGTTTCTTTATTTGAAGCACCAATAATCCACAAATGAAAACGAGATAGGGCATGGTGGAGTTGGACGAGACGATCAAAATACAACTCCATACGTTTGACATTGCCACAGCAACCTTAGGCTGTATGCTGAGGAAAGCCAATGCAGGACAAAGCAGGATGCACCACCACAACCATATTTACGAAGTTTGAGTTTTCTTAAAAACTTAAAACCACTAAACCTATATCTGAGAACTTACCACTTAGTATGGAAAGACAGTTGCGAAAGCAGAGCCAGAGCGATGTTGCCTGTCCTCAATATTATAGATCCTAGCAAATTGTGCAGTTGGACGGGCACTAACCACAATGTCATAGCGAGGTACTCCTTATGAACTTTGAAACAAGCATCTCGGGCCGAGTAATCAATACTGCATGTCGAATAGAAGATAGTGGAAATCTGATGAAGAATGTATTGCAAACAATTTGGATGACTCTCACAGCGAATCTGATGATGGAAACAGATACTTTTTAAAGTCCACATGCAAAACGTACAGTCCACACCCGGAGGCAAGTAACTCAATCAATACCGTCACCTCCAGTCTACTCGCTATTGTCCATCACAAAAGGAGGTCAATGCAGGTTAGCCAGTTGTGTAGTTACGCAGCGTGTGCAATGTCCGACCCTGTTCGTTCACATCCCCCAAGTGATCTTAGCCGATCACCGTAGAGTTCTAACCATCATCACTATTTAAGTGTCGATAATAATAGATTCGAACCACTCACAATAACGAGTGCTCGAAATGCTGAAAATAATGATATAGTTAGTTCCTAAGAAAATGGTAACCCGATTGTTTTGTGAAATTTATGCTTCCAAAGCAGAAAAGTAGAAATCAGGAGCAGATGTAGGTTCATGAAATCGGAACGGACTCGGAAAAGAAAGACAAATCGATAGACCTTCATCGTTCACGAAATAAAAATGGAATAAAGACATGATTAAAAAATGGAACAGTTTTCATTATAAAAATGATTCCTTATGTCCAAAAACACTGTGACCACCAACCACTTATTCACCGTAATATTGTTTTCTTCCAATGCTAAATCAACGTGTAGCACTTAAACAAATCTAAAACAAGCAATTTCAAGGATTATCTTAACACTGACTTGACACCAGAATGACCTGTCCTCACTGGTTGTGCGGGTCCCAGCATAATCTCCATTTTTCGGGGATTTGCTGGTAAAGCCGTTGTGGTCCTTGGAATCTCGAGGTCAGCCTGGCCAAAGTGTGCCCCAAGTCTTCATCACCACAGGCAGTCGCGGCCCCTGTGGATAGAGGGAGATTTGCTACCATGCGACTTTAATAGGATGGTGGTGGAACCTGGTATTGGTTTACTCTTATCTAGGCTTCCTGATGGAAACGCCGGACTCCTAAGCTTGGGAGACTCTGCCAGGAGATGAATCTCCAGCTGTACATCGCAGTCCGACACCCAGGAACACCTCCCAGCTGCGATGAGAAGGTAGACCGTCGGGAGGGGTTATCGTACTTTAATATTAGGTAGATTTTAATAGATTAACATGTTCTCTAAGAATTTTAATGAAACACAAGTGTTTCAACCTGCAAAGAAAAGCGTCAACCAATTCATTAGAGTGTCAATTAATTCACGAGGTCCACTTTATGTCTAAATCTTTACAATGAAATAAAAGGTGGTCGGAAGATTTGCAATAATAACTCATTTAATTGCAATATAGTTTTCGCTATTATTCGCAAGGGCGCGTGTGGCGCAGCGGTTGGAGGCGCCACTGCGGCGTGCACGTGAAATGCGCCCATGGCCCACCAAGCCTTCCATCCCTCCGGGGTTTCGCTCCAATTCGCTACAAGCTCCAACTTCTACGTGCAAGAATTACATTCACTAGAAGAAAAGGGGGGGAAGCGGGGAGAGGGGGCTAATTTCATCAAAATTTTTTAAAACTCGTTAAAATGATGAAAAGAACAGTAGATTTCGAACCAGACCACTACATCGGACGAAAAAATTAAGGAGGAAGAGAAATAAGAGCAGGGTATTCATCAATCAGCTGAAACAGTTAATCTACAGATTGAAAAATCGTCGAGCGTTAGAATTCTCTGTGGCTTCTCAGTCCTTGTGAACGCATTATTCATTCGATTTCACTAAGCACCGTAGAGGTTACTGAATTCATATTTGTCTATACAATGATAACATGCGAAAGCTTACCAGCGCTCATATCTCCTTAAACAAGTGTGCTATCAATTTGTTCAACCACTAAAGGTGTATTTTAGGAGATTTTTAACATTGCGCTACACGGGTCATGGTTAGCGGGTGAAGCATATTATTGTTCTGATAACAAATCAATCACTGGTAAGATGATGAAAGAAATGGTATTATTATTTAATTATTTAAAGAGGATTTAATGGATAAAATCTTGAGGTAGCCCAAACAATGGAACAGCATCATCTGAATTTTGTAAACTATCAAAACTGAAAAATATTGAAGTCATTTCCTTATAGACAGCATTGACACGCCCCTATATATCTCAGAGGATGGGGCTCAAACAAGTCACAATGGTATGTATCGCAATCCTAAGGTACCGTAACAATCACTATTCCATCATTATAGTAGAACGTCTAAACATTATCTGAACACAAGAAATCTTCCACATTACTCCACTCCCCGAAGTCTTAATATAAAATCATTGCGGATATTCGCTCAGCTAAAACCTCAAATAACTGCGGAGAATACGTTAAGGATCGACTTTTATTAAACTTGGGTAACAATATCACTAACAATATCACTGATTTTAACCCCAGAGAATCTCTTGTCGTTCATTGCTGCATAGCAACAATGAAAACTACATCTAGACAATAGGTAAATAAAAAGCTAAAGCTTTTCAAAAAGCTTTAGCTTTTTATTTAAAAGCTCTCGGCGTTCATCAATCCCTGAGGGATGCGCCATGCATTCGACTTCATTAAGTATCGTTGGAGGTGATTGAATGCATATCTGGCCTTTACAATGACTCGCGGTGGCCTGCCGATGTATCGAGCCAGTGCTGCTATCCTCCCAGACAAGTCTGGTACCAATTTGCCGACCCCAGAGGGATGGAAGGCTTGGTGGGCCATGGGCGTAGGGATCGATTCCACGTGCGTGTCGCAGTGGCGCCTCTAACCACTGCGCTACACGCGCCCTAGACAATAGGTAAATAGATACTAAAAATGGCTGTAAGATCTTATTTGCTAACCAGACTACGAGCGGGATATAAATGCTTTCGCATCCTTTCCTTCATTGCTCAAAAATGTTACCGTCAATGTTCATTGTTCACTGTTTGTCGCAATAGAAAACAAATCAATTAGCTTTGTTGCCCTAAAGTTTCTACGTGGATGGCCCGACCGAAAAAAAAAATGTGCAATATGTTGTCGAATAAGCATTTTAGACGAAGAAAAACAGAACTTCACGTAAAAACGGCAAAGAGCTAGCTATTGAATTATGAAAAGTTCTCCACGGTATCTTTCATTTTTGTGGCAAAACCGTCATGAAAGGGCAGGTTTCAACATGTGAGAACGGCGTAGTTTTCAAGCAACTAGCTTTATTTTTATCTGGTGAAATCGACTGGACTTAGGCCTAAACGAAGTTCTGCGAGGCATGTCGTACCTTCGAGACGGCAAAACTATTCATCTTTACAGACGTGACTGTAAACCCTGAAGTCAACTCTGGACGCAAACAAGACCAGAGATAAACTCTAATTCCCTTGAAAAGTCAAAAGTGTAAAAGTTGATGGATTTTAGGAAGAGAACTTTATAAACATACGTAGGCATAAAGCACCACTTTTTTTTATTATCGCAATTGTTGGAGACATTCCATAATACACATGTGTTCGTCGATTCGATCCTGGCACACTGGGACTACCAAAGCCTGCCATCCGTCCGCAGTCGGCAAATCGGAACCAGAGTACCTTGGGGGAGTACAAATACCAACTTCATACATCGAAATACTTTCACTGGTTGTCGAAGACGCAAAACATGCATTCAATTAACTCAACTCTACGACGGTAAGAGTGGTGTCCAAGACATGGCGTACCCCTAAAGGATAGATCAACCCTAACGTTAACACTCCTTTAATACGACGATAGGTAAGCAAGAAATGAATTGCAAGCATTTATTGATAAAGAATGTAAATAAAGGTTTCCATCCGATCCTTCTGCGTTAAACATCAGCCATGATCATATTTCAACAGGATCACTAGGAAAACAACTTATGTGCTTTTACCAGAAATATTAGCAGAGATTACGACTGCGAAATGTGATTTTGTACCAAAAGCGTCAGCTTTAGAAGAAGAGGAACCTTTGACTTGCACAAGTCCTTCCCGGTACTAAGATTGTTCCAAATGTTTTCAACAAAATTACCCACATGAGTATAAATAAGATTTTTGCATGAAGCATAATCAAATATACTAGTCGCATCCCGTTTGGATTACAGCAATCAGAGAAAGTCTCCTGACTCAGTGAATGAATAGATTTCGAGGACAAAACATTGAGAGATCACTCACGCTCCAGAGGCTGTTGGCAAAAAGACCAGTGAATTGAACACTGGAACTCGTTGTTTTCCTGATAAGCACAAGCAAGGCTGTTACTTCTCTTTATTCACAAAAAAAAGCTGACGTTTCGGCAGATTTCGCTTCTTTTTGTGAATTAAGAGGAAAGCAGCAACCTCGCGTGTGCTTATCAAGAAAACAACGAATTATTGATCTGTGCTGAGGTTAATAAAAAGTCCGTCTTGGGGACAGTGGAATGAAGCAAACCGAAGCATCCATCGAAAAAGTCCAATCCGTGAGGGAAACCACATACAAGGTACGCGGGTGTGGCGTGACACACGTGATTCCCGACTGCATTCTTAGTGGTTCTCGAATCAGAACTTTACACACGTTCGAATGACCAGATCAATTCGACTAAAGCTGGTTACGAACAAACGAAACATGGATAAACTCCAGCTCATTTCATTCACATCAACCTGAGCCATCTATGCGTCCATAATGTAACGAAACAGTAAATAAATCTTGCACTATTCTCCTTCAACTTAGACACAAACAGTCCGGACCCAACTTTATACACATCGTCGCAGATTAAGACCTTCTCGAGCTACCCGAGCAACCTGTATAACTGATTGCAATATGCTATAAAGTATTTGTGTTCGTCAACGCAAACAGGATTTGTTGACCATGCTCAGCCGGTTTCTATTCAACATCTTCTGCCAAAATTTCGTAGTTACTGACTTCAGTTGAGGGTATTTCTTGGCGACGGATGTTGCGCACAGAGTTCGTGCGGCTGCTGTCATGGCTACGTGTAGGGTCGAGACGCTCTCCCCGCTCACCCCGAAAGAACACGTAGTCGCCAGTCAGCAGCCGCACTCCATATTACATCTGGAAGTGGTAAACATCATTTCGTGCACCATCCCCTATTATCGAACAATGATCGACAATCTGTACAGAGATAACAACAGTTTCAAATGAACTATGTAGTAAGTTTAGAAGGAACAAATTGAATAAATGTCCAACACATAATGAATAATCCGTGGATACTGGAAAAAATAAGGACATTGAATGTACTTAAGATGGAGTTGTAGAAGAGCCTTAGGTCCAAGTTTTGCAAATATCTCAGCACCATTGTGGTTGAATTTCACATAATACCCTGCCGTGAAAACACAACGGGCAGCTCATAAAAAGTTAAACATTAAGGACATTTTAGTTGACTTTGTTGACAGTAAAGCAAAGAAAAACTGAGCATTCGATGCTGAAAAAGTCCAAGATTTACGGTATTTACCTGATCGAAGAACATCAATACTTGGGTTCCTTGGTTATTGAAATACATTCACGCTAGGTGCTCAGATAAGAAACCACATAAAAAGCCAATGAAAAGTGTAATAATAAAAGGTCTTAAGAGATTTAATTTCTTGTTTACATCATGTGGAATGTTGTCTATATTTGAGAGCAGCAATGATCTCATAAGACATAGTGGTTTTGTCCTCCAACTTAAAATCATTTCATTTAAGGAATGAGATAAGATCAATCACAGTTCCTCTTCCTCTATTGTTACGCTGAAGAGAAAGACCATAGATGGCTTATGATAATAATAACCAATTCCATGCTACTCAAAGATGTTTTCAAGTTCTTTTGTTAAGAATTAGTTAAAAGTACTGGGAAAACCAAGACTGGTTATTATTGTCACTAACGGTATCACTGAACTCTCTTCAAACTATCACCATAGAGATGCTGAGATATGCCCAAAACACCGAACCTCATTTGGACTTCGATCCATCTGTTATCCTTACCGGAGGCTCACGTGTTATCCACCACACCAACCCAGGTCCTTGCTTTGCCTTTCTTTCACTCATGTTTCCACTCTATCGGTGCTATCGCCAATCACTTGTCAACAGGAATGATCTGGTGAGCACAAATCGACATTGAAGCCAGTTAAGGTGATCTTGTAGTCGAAATCAAAAATTATGGGCAGTAAATAAAAGTTGAAAGTTATACTCAATGTTAGCTGCTAATACTACTAATGCTAGAACTACTGTTTCATACCTAACGATTTTCTACAAACCATAAGTAGTACATCTGTGTATTGTTTTCCTCCAAAACAACTGAATTCACGAATATTACAGGAAAAAAAGTAAACAGGTGTTTTCGAACCACAAAACAAAATTGAACTACTCCAACCTAATCGACTAACATCGACTTGTTTGCATTGAGTTCCACTGTCGAAAGTCAGTAATTGTTGCCTGCACCTGCTTGAAATACGGATTTTGACAACAACAAGACAAAATATAAAGCAAATAGAGCGAGCAACATCTTGCTTACACTCAGTAAATAACACTCAAGCCTTTCCCATTTCGATAGTTTATTTTTCGAACACATCTGTAACGACTTTAAAAAAACTGGAAACGGTGCCGTTAATTTCTTCCATCCATGGCAACCCAATTATGGACGAGAAACCCCGAATTCGGATGTTAGAATCGTAAGTGGGAATGTGGCAAACGATAAGTATCAAAGGTTTATATCATCACCGTGCCGTGATGTCGCTTAGTGTAACAGCAGTGCTTCACCGCTACAAGCTCATTGAGCTTCCCATCTATACATAATTGAATAACGCCTAGTAGTCGATAGCCAATTTGAGTGACAACGGTGAATTTCTAAATTTTGCATCTCAAATGAAGTCTAGTCTACTGCTGCTTTACTTTACGCTCCTTAATAGTTTGTCGCCTCATTGTGAAAAAGTATACTCGTGGGTATTCAGCTAAGATGTTCAGACGGCTCGCATAGCCGAGCAGGATCAACCAAGCTCAAAAGGAGTTTGCAATTTCTAGTTGGAAACTCAGTCAGGGGTAAACATATGCGAGAGTAATGCTGCCATCATGAAAAAAAAGCCTAGTTAAACATCTCTCCGACACACATAAGTGTTGACGACTGCCTTTGGTGACCACCTAAGAACGCCCTGGCACGGCTATCACGGCACTCCAGGAGAAAAAACCATTCGCTCAACCAGCACAATAGCAGCGAAATGGAACTTGTGCTGGGGCGCAAACGATTTGTTAAAACGGGTTATAAATATTTGTAATGATACTTTCTTTTCAGCAAGATACTTTTAACGAACGAAACTAAAAGCATGATAATCCTGAAATGATTACACGTATGGGACTGCTTTTTGATCGTTTTGCTATCGACTGGCAGAAAGCTGATAGTACCCAATGTACTCAACGTAAAAAAAAAAATCTTATACAATACAATAACCATATAGTTATATGCGGAAAGGATAAAGAATACAGCGTTGATCAGTGTCTGTGAGAAGCGTTATGCATTCGACTTCATTAAGCATCGTTAGAGGAGATCGAATGCATTCCTGGCCTGTACAATAACCTCCTATGGCCTTCCGACCTATCAATTTGGTGTTCTTATCCTCTCAAATTAGTCTAGTAGCAATTTTCTAACTCCACAGGGATAGAACACGTGGTCAACCGGGGAAGCCGGACCGAACCAACGACCGTATGTGTATTGCAGGGCACCCTCAGTCACTGCGCTATACGCGCCCTTTAGTCATATGTATTTAACATAAAAAGGTCGATTGAAGGGCCCATATCTGGCGTAGACAAAGCGAGTGGAATGCGGAAGTAAATCAAATGGACACCTACATATTACCTTTTGGCAAGAAGCTTTTTGTAAAGATCTCGTACATATTAAATATAAAAGAAAACCTCAAGGGCACATGGACGAAGTAGCAAAAACAAACAAGATATGAACGAAAAAAATATGAACAAGCATAAATATAAATAGAATCCAAACAATAGTACCTAAAGCGCATAAAAGAGTTGGAAATCGACTATAATGGTGCACTATAAGAAGGGCGCACCTACGGCAGTGCTTCGAAGTGCTCAGCAATACACACTGGGTCAATGCTTCAACCGCGAGGCCCAAGAAAAACTAAGCTCCCTCATCCCTCCGGATCGGCAATTGATACCAGAACTTGGTTGGGATGATGAAAAGATTCACAGGAGGGAGTGGTAGAACGCCACAAGTCAAACATGCAAAATCCAATGCTCTATGTCGGACTGCATGGACCATCATACAGTACTGCTCAATAAAGAGCGCTTTATCCATTACCCTTTTTAACATAAACAGCAACTGCTCTATGGAAAAACTTAGCAAGATTCTAACTTTAGCGAGAGAGAGTTATAAATTATCTAGGAACAAGGGAACAATCTGTAACTCGTAGTTCCAAGTACGGAGTCCGAAGTCCGCTGAGAATTTAAATGTAACTAAATCTGGTTTAGAACTTAAAGGGAAGTCACGTTGAATATTGGTATGTTAAGGTTACTGCCAAGTCAATGACAAACACATCTGCGAACCACATATGACCAGAAATATCTGCTACTTGATAAGCCCAAAGATAATAATGTAGGACTTAGAATAATTTCTATTTGACCGGTAGCTTGCTGACTGCGCAGCATCTATTTTCTTGGAGCCCCAGAACAATGTGCTTGGCAGCCATTCAGAGGTCATTACCAGTCAGTCCACGCACCTATGGATCGGATAAAGGTTTGTGACCTTATAACTTGATTTCATCAAGAACACCGGTGATTCCTCGTATGTGTCCACTTCTTCGACGAAAATATCGAACTCCTGCTGAGATATGAACCTTGTGTTCTACATTACAGTTGAACACCTAAGAGCACCACTAGCGCAATCGGACGATAAACGATTACGGTAGATATATGAATAGAAACTAAACGTAAGTCTTCATATTCAGAAATAAGGTATTGTTATTCAGTTGGCTAGCTGGTAGGCGAGTTATTCAATTATGTACAGATGGAAACCTCAATGAGGGTCAAGAAAGACGAAGCGAAATCAACAGAAGTTCGCAATTCGTACTTACTCAAGGAATAAGTAATGTTGATATCGATCTTCCGAAGAGAATAGCCGTTTTTTAGTTTAATTCAACTCGTACACTTATTATCAAGCCAGCCAATTTGGAAGGAAAACTTCAACGGAAATTGCGAACGTTTCGAGAGAAATGTGAGAAAAGAATGGACGGAGGAAGGGCCGGAAAAATGCAAATAAAATGAGAAAATGGAAATGAAGCAAGGAGGTAAATTAAGTTCTTTGGTATCAAATCAGACGCAGATTTACTAGCGTTTGAATTTGACCATCGATAAAATAACATGTAGACTCTATTTCTTACTGAATTTCTATAAGATGGATATTTCCGGGGCGAAATTAATTTCGTCTGATTGCAGCAAGGAAATCTCACTACCCATGATTTTAAACTCTTTCTCGCACTCAGGTTTTTTCCGTGGTTTACACGAAGATCTCAGTTCTTTCTTTAACAGTTGCTAGTTGTCTTCATGAATTCCTTACTACCTTCGATATCGAGAATAAGAACGGTTGACAGGATCCCACTGACCGGCCCACAGAATGTTCATGGGAATTGATAGGATGTGTGCTAAAGTATTTAAGCAGCATATGCATAAAAATAACCTACTTGCCATTCCCGTATTATTGGTATCGCGGGTTTCGTTTCTGACGATAGATGTCGATGAGAAAAGTAAGGCCGAAGACTATAAGGCGATGTATTTATTTATTTATGATCATATAAACTGATCTTTTTTAGCTGGTGCGAGGTTGGTATGTCTTCGTTGTCGTTGTTGTTGCTGTTGGTGTTGTTGGTCGATGGCTGACGTTACGATGATTTCGCCTTCCTCAGAGCCGTGGTGTTACGAGTGGGACTATAAGGGGATGGCAGGCGAGAATACAAACTGACATTAAACAAACTAATGAATACTCAAGTACAAGTAGGCGATGTGGTTTAGACCTTTTAACAGTGCGCAACATACTTGTACGCCACCCGACGTTGAAAACTCATGGAGTTGATGGAGGTCTCCTTAAAAGCTGAGAATTTCTACTTAACGGCACTGAATGCATCGACCAGCAATGAACCAAAGAACACCTCAATAAACTGTTACGATGACCGAGGGAATGTCGACGAACCTATTACACGACTTAATCCCTCTATTGCTAAGTCAATGATGATAATGATGATGTTGGAATTTTGGCAACACAAAAACAATAGAGTAGTCTCATACTGTTTACCGTCAATACGAGTGATGTTGGCGTTTTCATTCATCACAAAAAGCAAGAAAGCCGTCTGAGAAGCCCTAGTATGAGTGAAATCTGATACGAACTGCCTCTCTATCAGAGATGATGAACTGGTCGGAATCAAGTTGGTCCGCTTTGAAGGTGAGTGCATTCAATGCAAAATGTCCACTTTGAATTGTCCACTACACAGAACTTGATATATTGCGCTCATCGCAAACAAATCGAGTAGTTGTTGTGGTGTGGTAACGTAGCTGAGGTTATTGGGGACTAGGAAACAATTGACCTACATTTTATAATAGTCTTTAGAGAAAGCCCGAAGTATGTAACGATATTATCGAACCAACTGAATTATTGATTGATCACCCTCCGCTCGGTGCCTTGTCTGTCTGTCAAGTTGGCTGTCACGTCCTAGCGACTTTCTAGCGTTGTTGATGCTCGTCGCCAGAAGAATTTGCATGATTATCATCGAACAGAGGCCAGTGTATTATACTATGATATTACTAACAATGAATTCCCCTAAGTGTGATAGCTCATACGACTCGTCATGGTCCCGTCTAATCATTTCTAACACTATCATCATGTAGAGCACACGTACATGAAGTGATATCGCTTCAAACAAGCTCTTCGAAAGGTTACAGAGTTGATTAGACAAACTTTACGTGCTGTGCCTACGTAGAGCACAACCAGATTCATGCTCAAGATCCAGAGCAATATCTGGTAGAAGAACACATAGTATGGCTTCTTGCGCTCGGATGAACGCCACGAGAGATAAGAGAGATAAGCTAGAGATTACTGTTACTAGGAATACTTCAATAGTCGCTTCTTTTACAAAGAGATCTCCTGCTAGAAGACAAGTGTTTGTAACAGTTAAATATTCAGCCTCGCTAAAAAAAATTATGCCTATTCATAAGATCCTCACAAAATAAAAAAACATAGTAAGATAAAACATTTTCACAAAAACTATAAACAAACGATCATAAACAAGGTCACGGGCTGCCAGGCCTCCACTGAACAACCTTCACACTCTGAGCAACCTAGCAATATCATTCCCAGTAGTCCAATCACTAACCTCTTCGACAAAGAATTGTCAACTCATCGTATTCATATCTCTTGAAGTTTAAAAGAAAAAATTCTCAAAACAATACATCTACATAAATACCTAAGAATATGAAGAAATGTTGAGAGATGTCACAGAACTTTCAAGAACTGGTATTCAACTGAAAAGAATGACTACTTTATTGAATTCGATTCGAGCTAACCCACTAAGGCCTGAATTTTGAAAACTCCTGAAAATTTTTTTCTTACCTGAATTTTGCAAGCCCAGAAAATCCCATACGCCTCATATATTTCACTTTCAAACACTTGAAACAATCATCGAGCTCTGTTTTAGGACATCAGGCTACTACGTGAAAAGTACATCTGTTCAAATCTTGTAATCACATCGGTGAAATCATTTCTAAACTTCACCGTATTACCTTTGAGAACTTACTCAGATGATCAACGAAGGCAAATCTTCATCGGTCTTTAAAAGAACGCTGAATAAACTCTGACCAGAAGCTACGATGTTACTTGACGGATATGTATGTCAGAACTTCGAACGAACAGGTTTTTGATGTTATCGAAAATAAATTCCTCTGTTTAGAGCACTTTTCATGTTAAACCAATTTCTCTGGTACTGCATAGTAGTAATGAATCGAGCGAATCATTTCGATAGAGTATGGCTGAGTTTTGTATTGAACAGTGAACCCCAGTGGATCTCATAGGGATATCAGTTCATCTACAGTGATTGTTTAAGAATACCAATAACTTGCTGATTGTTATTCTGTACTCATAAAACCTCACGACTGTTGACAACGGTCTGCTCTAGGATGAGCTGTGGGATAACAGATAAAATGCTGAACAACACCTTACAATGTTTTTTTACGGATCAGTCTATTTTCCTTTTTTAGCCCTAAAAATGATTGACCTGCCAAAACTGCTTTCTGTACTGATTACGTGTTCTGCATGAGTCTTTAGTGTCTCATTCGTCCGTACCACGTCTTTAGAAAAGTGCTCGACAGGTAACACAGCAATTTCTTATAGACAAGTAGACAAATTTTCACCTAAAGAAAGGAATCTGTAGGTCACTGAAACCTGTCCACACGATATAATTGACTCACCATTAATAATTCAATAGCCTTGACGACGATGCGCAACAGTGACCTCGTCTTCTCACATTTCTTCCATTATCGGCAATAAACTTCCAGTCTTTCAGCAATAGAACATACAAAAACGCTTAAAACGTAATTACCATATTCGTATAAACCGATGAACTGTCTATTATTACCTACTGGAGATTTACAAAAACCATAACGTACCAACCACCCAAAGTTCTCGGCGTTGATCAATGCTTGAGGGATGCGTCATGTATTCGACTTCATTAAACATCGTTGGAGGTAACTGAATGCATAATTGGCCTATACAATGATTCGCGTTCACCTACCGATGTGTCGGAGCTGTGCTGCTATCCTCCCAGACAAGTATGGTAGCAATCTGCTGACCCCAGAAGGATGGAGGGCTTGGTGAGCCTGCAGCGCGCGAAAGAACCCATGTGTATTGCAGAGCGCCTCTAACCACTCCACTACACGCGTCCTCTAAACATTAACATAAAAAAGAAATGCTAAATTCAATACGATAAATTCTAATCTTTTAAAGTATTGATATGACTCTACCTGAAATATCGCATTCTCCGTTATTTATGGCTATCTAAAACTCCTTAATTACTAGAGAAATGTACTGTACTAAATGTACTAATGTAATGTACTAAAGAATGTAAACAAGCAGATGGATCGACCCATGCATTTATCAATAAGTTTAAGTTAAAGTTTCATTTAGGAACTCTGTTACTTCTCGGATTACTTAGTCAGAAATGTGTTTCAATCAACTTATTGTTGTCAATAAACCTAAGAATAAGATAGTCAACGATACTCGCTTCATTGTAACTCGAATCAGAGCTGTGATAGAACTAAATAAACTTGAAAACCTTTAAACGTTTGTTTAATGAGTTCAACAGAAGTTACAATCACAAGAGAAACAATACAAATACACCAGCTCGAAAACCCAGGGTCGACTTTCTAATAACCTCAGTACTGATCAATAATTCACTGTTTTCCTAATGAGCAGACACAAGGTTGTTACTACATTATTTATTCACAATATCTGACGTTTCGGCCGTTTCGCTTCTTCAGAGTCCGAAAAGGTCAAATTGACACACAATCTATTCAGTCAAATATTTTCATAACCTTAGTAGATTAAAGACTAAATACACAAATTATCATTTGGATAGCAAACACTTCTTTAAGCACTCAACTGTTCGTTCTTTGAAAACTTTCCAGTTACGTGGCTCTGAAGAAGGCGAAACCGTCGAGACGTCAGATATCGGGGACTAACAGTGTAACACTACCAAGAAATATTTAATGATGACTAATATAAAGGTTTTAAGTAATGGTTGCCCGTTTAGAACTCTGATGTTGCATTTAGAAATATCTGATGATTAGCAGAAATACAAATCTACTCAGTACCAACCAAGGTGCGTGTGACGCAGTGGTTGGAGGCGTTCTGCAGCATACAAGTGGGATCGATCCCCGCACCCATGGCCCACCAAAGCGTTCTATCCCTCTGGAGTCAGCAAATTGGTATCAGAGTTGTCTGGGAAGACAGCAGCACTGGCTCGATATATCGGTAAGTCACTGCGAGTCATTGTAAAGGCCAGATATGCATTCAATCACTTCCAAACGATGCTTAATGAAGTCGAATGCATGGCACATCAATCAAGGGATTGATTAACGCCGAGAGGTTTATTATTTATCCGCTCAATCAATACCGAAAAGTTTGTAGTAAAATTAATCATTATCCCTAAATTTCATCCAAGTGGTAACCGCACTGGTATAACTCCATTAATACTTAGCATAACATTTTTCAACTCCAGTAAAACACAAGTTTATAAGCTGGCAAGCTAAATCTTTGTGAAAAGAAAGGTTAATGCTATCAGAGTCGACATCTAGTTCTCGAAATAGTTTAAATCATATCAGACCTTTAAGAAAACCTTTTTGAAAAAGAACAAACGACTCCCATTTTCAATGCTTTCAGATATCGTCGTTTCCTCTCTCAGCATCGCGAGGTTGTTAAACAGCATACGTTTACTCCCATACAAGCTTTCAGATAAGAGGAAAGCAAACTTTCATCAAGCCATACTTGAAGCTCGTGAGAAAAAAAAGAGTAATGAAACGGAGTAAAACAATTGAAATACAGAAACTTCCAAACCAGTGTCCTGGATCTTCAGAACTCACCTTTCCACACTGATCTTGTTCCAATTATTCATTGTTACCAACTCTGAAACCATTTAAGAAGTTTTACGTAAATGAACAATTTCACTAAGTGGCCTCTTCTAGCAATGAAGGGAAGAAAACTGTCAGTAGCAAGCAGTTCAAAGAGAGCATATGTATCATCTACAATAATACAAGGAATTCTTAACATTTGTAGCAAGCAGTTATCGTTAAATCTGCTAATATGAGAGCACATGTGCTACAGTGGTCTGAAGTGCTTCAATCCCACTCCCAGAGTTAACCAAGCTTCTCCATTTCTCTGAATTCAGCAAACTGATAAATGACTTATCTGAGTGCACAGAAACACTCACTTGTCTGTCAGTAAGTCGGTGAAAGTATTTTTATGAGTCAAAAATGCATTCAACCACCTCTACTATGATTGGTGATGTCGACTGCTTGGCATATCCTGTGGGGATTGATCAAGGCCGAACGCTTTATCCTTTATGCTGACAAAGTAATTGGGCCTGCCAGGAAAAAATCTATGAATTATTTCCATTAAATCTAAACAGAACACATACCGTGTGGAACTATCAGAACAAGCAGAGTTAAGACCAGAGCGTGGACCAGGCCAAGCATTCGAAAATGAAACTAATCAAAGGAATAGTAGTTCCAAACATCGAACTTCTAACCTCGGCAATGATCAATAATTCGCTGTTTTCTTGACAAGCACGACAAGAACACATGATGTTGCTACTATACTCCTAATACACAAAAAAGCTAACGTTCGGCGGATCTGGCCTTCTTCAAAGTCTAGAAAGGTCAAGTTGAGTACAATTTATTCAATCAAGTATCTCCCTGGCCGCAACAAAAAATCATGAAAGCTGGATTTCAATATCACTGAGAACCAAATAACTTATTCGCACACTTAGCGCTTTCCATGAGTCTTCCACTGAATACTAGGTGAACCACTCTGTGCTCGCACAAAAGAACACCTAGTCGGTAAACCTAAACCAAATACTCACTAAGTGCGTATAGGACAAAGAAACATAACGGGGCAGATTTTGAGTGCGATTGAAATCTATGTATGTTCCGTAACTTTTCTGTTGGCGTTATGGAGGCATCTGACTGACTAGGTTGCACTCAACTTCACCTAGACATTCAAGAGGACCAAATCCGTCGACATCCCAGCTTTTTCAGTGAAAATGGGTATAGAAACAACCTTGTGTGTGCTCATCAAGGAAACTGTGAACTGTAGATAATAGTTTCTCAATAAAAATAATAGACAATCTGAAAAGGCAACAAACAACAGGAAATGGAACATGGCAATTTTCCGAGAAACAGTGTTATGCTAACACTTGTCTGTAAAAGAAAAACCACTACAGCATGTGAAAGTTGAAGCTCCAGCAAATGAAGTGCAACACGAGCTTAGACGGAGTCATTACATAAAATACGGTTCGTATAATACTTTCAGTGTCCTGAAAAAGTGTAGGAATAAAGTGGTCTCTGCGATTTTTACTAATCGTGTGAATGTTCTCATATCCATCCCCGTTGCACGTTTATATCGTCATCACATAAAGGATATAAAGCTCTCGGCGTTGATCAATCCCTGAGGGATGCGCCATGCATTCAACGTCATTAAACATTGTGAGTAGGTGACTGAATGCATATCTGGCCTTTAAAATGACTTGCGGTGGCCTACCGATGTATCGAGCCAGTGCTGCTATCTTCCCAGACAAGTGCGGTACCAATTTGCCGACCCCGGAGGAATGGAAGGCTTCGTGGGCCATGGGAGTGGGGATCGAATCGTCATCACATATACAACTAAATAGTTGAACTATCAGCAAAGACTAAAACCCTTTAGTAAAATGACCCACGGAGTTCTTTTTAGAAAATAAAATTCATGACATAAAAGATATCCATGTTCAAAATGCCACGATGATGACGACGTTCACACCTAAAATCTCAGACTAGCCGTTCTGATGCCAATATTGGATTTCGACGTTTAAGCTACTCCTTATCCAAATTATACACCCTACATCGATTGGCAGTTGATGTGTATGTAGTTTCACATAGGAATTACTGTTTAAGCTGTCATTATTGGCCGGTAACAATGTAAAATGGCACCACGTCGGGAGCGACATTCTCGGCCAGTCTAAATATGGTGTCGGTTCGCAAAATTCAAAATTCACTTCAACAACATGACATCAGTTCTGATGAGTAACTATGGCAGGTTATTGTTTTATTTATGGGCAAACAAGAGGTTGCTATCATACCACACACTTATTCACGATAGCTGACATTTCGACAAATTTCGTCTTCTTCAGGGACTCGAAAAGGTAAAGTTGATTGATTGATTGATCAGTGCCTTAGTACTATGCTTTTAGCTCCGCTACGTACCTTACTCCGGATGGATGGAGTGCTTGTCTTCCCAGGAGGGAACAGAATTCTGAGTTCTGTCTTCAATGTTAATTCACAATCGCTTTTGTGTCAATAATTTAAGTATGAAAAGGAAACTTTGGAAAATTTATAGTACAAATTGAAACACATGTGTAATCATATTGCTAGCAATATACACTAACGATTTGGTTGAGGAATCATCAACGAATGTTCCGTAGCAACAGCTCGCTATATGAATGTCATACAAGCTGAATGAAAGGATGAAAAGGATGAACAGAAAAAAAAAGAAGCCTCGTTTACACAGTCTCATTCTAAGCTGAGTTAAACTCCTTATGGTTCAAAATAGGGATTATCTTTACATCAGTCTAAGATTTAACCGTAAAAACATAGATGTTACCACACGATTATGAAAATAAAGCCATATTCCACTATATGAAAAGTGTCTTTAAGATCTAAATGGATTCACATCTGGTATACGCAGACCACACTAACGATTTGGTTGAGGAATCATCAACGAATGTTCCGTAGCAACAGCTCGCTATATGAATGTCATGCAAGCTGAATGAAAGGATGAAAAGGATGAACAGAAAAAAAAGAAGCCTCGTTTACACAGTCTCATTCTAAGCTGAGTTAAACTCCTTATGGTTCAAAATAGGGATTATCTTTATGGGCCTTTTTTGGAAAAGTCGTTGTACAAATTTGCACCTCAACATTCTCATACATCTCTATGGGTTTATCAGTCGGAACTCAAAGGTTTTTCAAGCAATATTTCTTCAATTTGGTTGTGATTAGGAATACCTCCTCTTCCAGTAATACCAAGCAAAGCAAACAAGCAGAAATTAATAATACATCGTTTATAAACCTAGAACCACACGATTATGAAAATAAAGCCATATTCCACTATATGAAAAGTGTCTTTAAGATCTAAATGGATTCACATCTGGTATACGCAGACCTTAAAGCCTAAACCTTAAAAAACTAAGGAAAAAGACTGGTTAGGAGCATTTTAACGCCAACAAATCTTTGGTTTCCCCATAAAAAAAAAGTTCGGACGCAAATTACAAGATGAATGAAGTCTGTTCACTCTGAGAACCTCCACGCCTTAACTTTCTTGGTCTTTCTCTTTCTGTACTCAAAACTCCTTATGGTTCAAAATAGGGATTATCTTTACATCAGTCTAAGATTTAACCGTAAAAACATAGATGTTACCACACGATTATGAAAATAAAGCCATATTCCACTATATGAAAAGTGTCTTTAAGATCTAAATGGATTCACATCTGGTATACGCAGACCTTAAAGCCTAAACCTTAAAAAACTAAGGAAAAAGACTGGTTAGGAGCATTTTAACGCCAACAAATCTTTGGTTTCCCCATAAAAAAAAAGTTCGGACGCAAATTACAAGATGAATGAAGTCTGTTCACTCTGAGAACCTCCACGCCTTAACTTTCTTGGTCTTTCTCTTTCTGTACTCAAACTTCACTTTATCGCCCGATATATTGAATAATACGCTCGCTCTTCGTCATTGAAAGAAGCATTCTCACATGAATATCAAATAGCACACGTTCATTAGTCAACTCGCTAAACTACGCTCACGATCCACTACTGAATCATTTTTTACACTTTACGAAGAAATTCGACGGTCCCGCGAAATGAAGCTCCGAAAAAACTCGACTGGTTACCAGCATATATTAGGGACCATTTTACTATCTACTAAGTAAATCTAGAGAAATTTTCAATCAAGACAGACACTAACTTTTCTACTGACAAGGAATCACCATAGAAAAGAGGAAATTCCGTTCATAAATGAAATTCGCTGGAAGTGTGTCCAGTCAATAGTTGCCCTGAATAAAATTCCCGATTTTAGAAGTGAAGTTCCAAACGGTGCAACTTTAGAACTCCAACTTCATAATAAAATTAGAAACGGTTACGGTTAGAAACGAAATACAAGCCAGGATAACCAATCTATTCGAAGGCAATTTTAGCTGCATCTTTATTAGAGATTACCAACGATAATCTACTAGTGATATCGATGGTTTAAGCCGGACGAAAAACAGACTCGTATCCCCATTGTTCACGTTCTGAGCCATTCGTTCTAAAACACGAGAATACAAGTGCCCATGCATAAGAACTGGCCCTTTTCCGCAGGCTAACAAGGCTTTTCTACCAATACTTTGATGCACTGCTTCGATGTTGGAGTAATATTTTTCATTTTCATCACCAAAAACTTACCATTGACTCATTAGGGTGCAACTTCGTTCAAGCTTAGGTTGTAGCCCTTCAAAAACACAGAGCTATTTAAACAAGTTCCGTGGATATACATAGAACTTCTCCATTATTAATCTTTCTTCTTCAATATAACTGAAGAAATGTTCGTTTGAACACTCCCAACTTTTCGCTAATTGTCCGTTAATTAGTTCGCAGTGTACCCGATCCTAACCATGTTTTCAATTCCTCGACGCTAACGATCTCTGGGACATCCAAGACTTTTTTGGAGAGGCATTTCATCTCCATTTTCAGCCATATTGAACCAATATAAACAGGTTCACTCGTTGAAGAAATTATTGCAAAACCTGGCATTAATGTTACCAAGTTTTTAGGCCTGTGCAGTATCAGGCGCTCAGCTTTCCATTCAGATAGAAGAGCTCAAGAATACAACGTTGATTTATGCTTAAGAAAGGTTATGAAGCCATCGTTAGAGCTAAATAAACCAACAACTCGTATGTTGCTCACGCAGAATGACAAGTGAAGCCCACTCAGATAACTGTCGATTGACGTTTGCAGTCCTGAGTTTTATTCAAACAGCTTCCAATGTTTTACGCGTTGATGTTTCCTTGATTCACGCTGCGATCATGAGAGTCACTTCGAAACCATCATCATAGCGACTTTGTACTCTATGTGTATCTAGAGGAGACTCTGTCGAGTTTTGTTTTCTGGCTAAAAGTTCTTTTATACTGACGCAAAATGGTCGACCCGTTTCAACAATGCCACTCTTCACCATATTTCTGAGAACAAGTATACTGCACCTAAACTCATGAAATCTTCTACGAGCTCTCCATGCTGATCAATCCCTGAGGGATGTGTTATGTATTCGATTTCATTAAACACCGTTTGGAGGTGACTGAATGCATATCTGGCCTTTACAGTGACTCGCGGTGGTCCGGTGGTCTACCGATAAATAGACCAGAACTGTTATCTTCTCAGACAAGTCTGGTACGAATTTGCCAACCCCAAAGGGATGGAAGGCTTCGTGAGTCTCGTACCCGGGATCGAACCCATGCACGTTGCAGGGCACCTCTAACCACAGCGCTACACGCGACGTTAAGGTAGATCACGAAATTTTGGGTGCTAAATGAACGACCACAAAGACTGTTGAGGACGAACCAAGCGAATGGCTTTACTAAATCCTTTGACCAAAAAAAAAGTAGAAACATATAAAGCAGCTCTGCAAAGATCCATAAGTCACAAATGGAAAAGTTCAACAATGTGTTTCATGTCACCATGGCAAGAAGCAGCAATATCTCCTTTGTTCTTCAAGACTGACAGCAAAACAATGTGTACGCATGGCTTCCAATGGAATTTTTTCAGACTGCCTTTTTAAACTATTTGAAATCTTCCGCATTTTCACCCATTGGTGTTGAGAGCACTGCAGACCGATTCGGTTTGTTTTCTCTTCTTTTACAGCGATCTGGACCAAACGACCGTATGGATACTATAATGTCCACATTGGGTTTAGTGGTTACCACAGCTTTTTTTTACCGGACCATGTACATTCGAATCGATAGCTAATAGAAAGTAGGTAGAAACTATAGGGATGAGACCTGAACACTCCCTACACCAAAGGATTTAGAAAACTTTTTTCAAAGTTCATAGACCGGTGATTTGACAAGCAATTAACAGTTATTTCATTTTAATCCCTACGATGGATCACAGCTATTTTTGGGATGCTTGAACATAAAAAACACTGAAATGTACTCGATATAAGCTGGAAAATACGTCCAGCTGCAGAGATCAATATGTTTGCATGAGGGACCATAGGAACACACAGCAAATAAAAACATTTTTGCAAAACTCTCGATAGCGGGTGTCTATGGTGGGGAACGAACGCGAATGCTTTACTTTAGTACTGTAGTACCTTGCCATGAAAACCGTAGTAGGCAGAAAATAAAAAGTAAAACAAAAACATTTTTATCATTCATATCCACCCATAAACACGACCTCTTTTATTATGCTGTTATGCACAAAGCCCCTCAAGCGTCCTCTATTTACCCAGAAAAGATTTTTTACTTCCAAAAAAGCAAAAGGATCCGCAACCAGAAAAAATTGCTCTTAGCCCGTTTGGACAGCCACGAAATACCTTAGGCGGACCGGAATGGGTTAATCTATCAATCATCTCGTGAGAGATCACGTTCAGAATGTTTTTCTAATTGCCACTGTTTCTTATGTGATGGTAGATCATCCCAGCATGTGCCTGAGTCGAACCATCGTACGGAAAAGGATGTGGTGGGATTGAGCATATGACGACGGCACAACAAAGACATCAAGGCAAAGTTCCATTTTTGGGTATGCGACCGATTCCCGCATAAATTGTGCCATATGTCATCAAAAGAGACTTCATTCCCACTTTGACCACCTGTTTCGATTTGGTCCAGTATGGTATTAGTACTACTCCTATATGGTATTAGGGCAGCTGCCCGAAAAAAGCCAGGCTTTTTGTTGCGGATCACTTGCTCCAACCAGAAACGTATCACTCGAGTGCAAAATGTGGTGAGTCTAGCACGACTACCCATCAAGACGGGTTATTGAAGTATTCAGGTAGGTAAAAGAAATTCGGGAGCTGTTGCACAACATAACGAGTTCACCTCTAAAAACCAACTTTAAAAATTTAAACTCGGTGTAAATAATCAATACCTTTTTCGATCGTTGAGCTATCATGAGGTTGGTACAAAATATTTATTCGGCTACTTCAGACCCGGATTGCTCTTTATCCATGAGCCACAGGCGGTCTTGCTTACGATGTGAGTGTTCGTAAACCGAATAAATATTTTATACCAACCTAGGGATAGCTCTCTCCTGCTAGAATTGAAGTTGTCATAGAAATATTTGTAAAGTAGAAAAAATAGCAATCAAACACGTAAGTTCAGGCCCTGAACCGTGATTTATCATTTGCTACGCAGTACTTCAGAACAAAACACTACCTAATAAATCAGATGTTTTAGGGCGTTTCTTAGCACATGAAATCGCTAGCCTTCTACCGTCATTCTCAATCTAAAAGATCGTCCGTGATCAAACACACTCCGGCAAGCTATGAATATGCGCTCGTATTTCAAATAATTTCATTCACTTCACTTTCATTTCATTCAATTTAGCAAAGAAATCAGGATTTCAAACACCCATTTATCAGCATTGGGACAGACTAGCCAGGCTGCCCTCGAAATTCCAAGGAACCACAATGGCGTAACCAGCAAATCTCCGAAAAGTGGTGATTATGCTGGGGCCCACACAACTAGTGAGGACGAGCCGTTCAAGTATCAAGTAAGTAAGCAAGTATTTATCAGCATTTCCTTTTGCTATACTTCAAAAAAAATTTAACCTGAATACTACTTGCAATAGTTCCCAGGATCGACTTTCTATTAACCTCGGCATTGAATTATGAATTCGTCGTTCTCTCTCTCAGCAATCGCGAGGTTGTTAAACAGGATACGTTTGCTTCAATACAACAACACCCATACAACTCAATCGTAGCTAACGTTTCGGCAGAATCGCCTTCTTCAGATCCTGGAAGGGTTCACCAATACGCAACTTACCAGGTCAAACACTTCAACAGCACAAACAACAACTTTTAATTACCTCGCGATTACCTAGAGAGAGAACGACGAATTCTGAACACTACTATTGGTCATCGACTTGTACTCAGAAACTGGAAATTGAAGAGATTGCAATGAATAAGATGACAAGGGCGCGTGTGGCGCAGTGGTTGGAGGTGCCACTGGGACACGCACGTGGAATCGATTCCTGTGCCCATGGCCCACCAAGCCTTCCATCCCTCCGGGGTCGGCAAATTGGCACCAGACTTGTCTGGGAGGATAGCAGCACTGGCTCGATACATCGGTGGGCCACCGCGAGTCACTGTAAAGGCCAGATATGCATTCAATCACCTCCAACGATATTTAATGAAGTCGAATGCATGGCGCATCCCTCAGGGATTGATCAACGCCGAGCGCTTTTTTTTTGCTTTAAGATGACAAGACCATGAGTAAAACTGACATCAAGGAAATAATCTTCACGAAGTCGATCTCTGAAAAGCTGGACAAAATTAAACTTATCCGCCTAGCACTAAAACAAAAGGATAATCAATATTTTCTCTTATTCGGGTAACAAGAGGTTGGCAATGCGAAAGAACCTACTGATGAGTTACGCTCTCTGGCTACTTCCACAATGTTTACCCATAAGTTCTATTCTTCCTTTATTTCCATTACGACCATCTTCTAATAAAATAAAACAATACTTGACAGATGTTTGTGGCACTGTTGATGGAAAGACTTTTGATAATGACTACATCAACTTTAGTCACCTATTTAAACTATATTTAATTCCTTCGCAAATTGTAAAATGATGATATCTCGCGACCGACACAATAGTCGATTTTTGGGTAGACTACTATGTTGGAAGCGGGGAGGGCGTGGGGTATTCCTCATGACCACAAAACGCGTTACTCACGAACAACGCAAAGAAGTTCATTGAAAGAACTAGAAGGGTTTGCCTGCTTTTGTGAAATTATACTCAAATAAAGCATAAAGGATAAAGCTCTAGGTGTTGGTCAATTCGTGAGGGATGCGCTATGACTTCACTGAGAATCGTTAGATGTGAATGAATGCATATCTGCCTATGCACGAACTATTGGTGTACCGAGTCAGCGTTACTATCTTTCCAAACAGGCACAGTAGCAATTTGTCAACCCTAGAGGAATGGGAGGCTTTGTATGCTTGGAGCATGTGATCAAACCTACATGTATTGCAGGGCACCACTAACTGGCGCGGTACACGCGCCATCACTAGTGGAAGCAAACACGCGAACAACTGTTCGAGAGGTTGCAGAACAGCTTTGACTAAACGCAGGAAGAATTTCCACTCACTTGAATGGCAGAGGAAAGACAAAAAAAAAACCCCGACAAGCTGCACGAATCAAACCACGATCAAAGAAATCGTCGCTCTTATTCTGTGCAACACAAACGACCCTTTTCTTGATCGAATTGTGATGTGGGACGAGAAGTAGATTCCGCACGATAACCAGCGATGTTCAGCTCAATGGTTGGATTGTGACCAGGCTTCACTGCACCTCCCCAAGCCGAAATTGCACCAAGAAAGGTTATGGTGACTATTTGGTGGTTTGCAGCAGGGCTGATTCATCGCAGTTTTTTAAATCCGGGTGAAAAGATTGCGGTAGAGAAGTATTGCCAACAAATAGACGAAATGCACCGTGAACTCCAACAACAACGACCGGCATTAGTCAGCAGAAAGGTACCAATCCTTCTCCACGACAACGCGCGGCCCTACGTTGCGGAGCTAACGCTGCAGAAGTTGAACGAATAGTTTGGCTACGAAACTTTGCCTCATCCGCCATATTTACTAGACCTCTCGCCTGCCGACTATCACTTCTTCAAGCACTTTAACAACTTCCTAGGCGAGAAATGATTCACCAACCACGACGACACAAAAAATGCCTTCAAAGAATCCATCGCTTCCAGAACTCTGGAATTTTATGCAACTTGAATAAATAAACTTGCTTCTCGTTGCAAATGATTTTCATTTTGACTAATGAAGTTCTGTTTGAAGCAAGTTATGACACTTTAAATAATACAATTAATTAATCAATTAACGCTCATTCATTTCATAACAACGTAAAACGTACAACGTACAGCGGTCACGATGAGTTGAAAGAAAAAAGTTGTCCAGGTGTTACATTTCTTTCACCAGGACTATTGCTTCGAAAAAATTTGTCCCACTCAGAGTCATTTTTTGCATCGTCCAGACTTTTGGGAAAATAGACGACACATAAAAAGTCCATTTAAGGAATCTAATAATTGTATAATCTTTCCACATACGGCAGACAATGATAATTAGCTAGACAACATCGACAGTTCACCTAACAGTTGAAGAAGAAATTTCAGGACTTCAGACCCTGGACGCAAAAAGCTTTTCATCGATGAGCGTTTACTATCGTGCAGATTTTTCAAGATTTAGCAGTATATGAAAAACAAACAGCAGAGCTATCAAAATCTTCAAAATATGAAACAAGGAAGCTTACGCACTATACAAATCGATTAACGAGTGAAATGTGGAACCTAGAGAAAACGATTTGTAGAGGTGGTTGTAATGAGAAAGGTGGACAAGTTGTTTGATCAAAGGCACGTGATATTAGCGGACAATTGGTCACAAATGTCCGTTTAGCTAATCTTCTTCTTCAACGGAAACCAACATTGCTGCTATAACCAGGAAAAACACCAACAGGTCTAGGAGAACGTGAAAGTGAAAAAGATATCTACAGGTTGACGACAGATTGCCAAGCATCTCACCAAAATCCAATTTGACTACGGTACTGAAATGAACGATAGGTAGAATATATCGATGCTGCCAGGTATACGAGCAAGACGAGGCTACGTTGTACTTCCATCGCACAACGAACCAAGTGGTGTTTGGGCTTATTTTCTCACTTAACATGCCAGACTGCTGTCGTTACGCTTCGAACTTATACATTATGCATAACGACTCGAGGATGTTATTCATAGAGCTAAGAAAACGATTGTAGCAACACTTCTAACACGTTTTTTCTTAAATAACCAAATTTTCACGAACACTATATTCCAGCGTAAGCTACTTCCCACTTCAGAATTTCTCCACAAACCAGACTCGTCAGTTATAAAAGTCGCTTAGACTGTGCCCTGACGCACAAAAAGCTGCTTACTAACTGGAATAACAACCATCAATGACAAGCTAACATTCGTTGTAGAGACTTAAAAAAAAGTCGTAGAAGGATAACGCTCTCGGCGTTGATCAATCCCTGAGGCATGCGCCATGCATTCGACTTCATTAAGTATCGTTGGAGGTGATTGAATGCATATCTGGCCTTTACAATGACTCGCGGTGGCCTGCCGATGTATCGATCCAGTGCTGCTATCCTCCCAGACAAGTCTGGTACCAATTTGCTGACCACGGAAGGATGGAAAGCTTGGTGAGCCATGGGCGCATTCCACGTGCGCGTCGCAGTGGCGCCTCCAACCACTGCGCCACACGCGCCCCCTAAAAAAAACTATAGTGGTTAGTATTCGCGTCTGTCAAAAAAAATAGTCATACATGTCATAAATGGTCCAAAAATCAGAGGATTTCATAAAAACAGTCAAATACCTTTACTCAAAAACGGAGCCGAACTTCTAAACTTCATTCATTATGAGGAAATGATAAACCGTGTTGTACGGTAAGTGGTTAATAAAATAAAGAAAGGATGACGAGAAGAAGCTGGTAGGATATCTGGAAACGTGAAACGTTGGACATCAATGTGATTGCTATCTTTTATAAATCCCTTATTCAAGGAAATTATCATGCCGATAGAAACTATTTGTTTTGTTTACTTCTTATTTCTTCCACTGCATTCATTCCCTCGCATCCATTCTCCACAAGGTTTTCGGATTTGCGTGAGTTCGGTTGGTGCTTGAAGATGTTTGGTCCTCTTTATGAATGGCGGTGAATTGTGTCTCTTGAGTAAGAGAAGCCCAAACATCTAAGCTCTAAAGGTCGACGGTAACGAATGTAGACTCTATTTGTGATCGCTCGATTCACTCATTGGGGTAGAGCAGCGCAGTAATTAGTGATACAGTCCACCAGGAAACAAAGGCGCCAATTCGGTTCCCTCTTAACACTCTCTCCTAATCCATTCGACAATACCTTAACTCAGCTGTGTTCGACATTGCAAGGAGAGTTGACTCGACCAGCTTTACGACATTCAAAAAAGTAGGAAATCCTCAAGCAGTAACCAAAACAACGAAAACGAACAGTGAAATGATTCGAAGATCATTGTGGATGATGAATGAGAGTTAAACGGATCGAATATAAGAAATGCTGACATCCTCACAATAGATGTGACCTTGAACTAGGCAAAAAATTATACTTTACAACTCTTCACTTATGACTTATATTTGATTTACTTAACTCTACGACTCGTCCTCATATATTGAGCCAATTACTAAGCTTCATTCAATCCGTTCCCTTTCTTAGATCCGCCAACCACAAAGTTCTTCACGCTACGTATGGGTACAGCTTCTAAAAAAGGATAAAGCTCGAGGTGTTGATCGATCCTTGAGTCATGCGTCCGACGTTCGACTTCACCAAGCAACGTTAGACGTGATTGAATGGATATCTGGCCTATACAATGACTCGCGATGGTCTACCGATGTATCGAGTCAGTTCTGCTATCCTTCCAGACAGGTCTGGTACAAATTTGAAGAACTCCGGATAAGATAGAAGCCTTTGTGATACTGTGCGTATGAACTAACGACTATGTGTGTTAAAAGACACCCCTAACCACTGCATTATACGCGCTCTCAGCTGATATTTGAGGATTTGTCTTGTTCATGTTCTTGCATAGCTGGCGGAATTGGCTCCGTCTTGAATTCCAGGAGAGCTCCTCTAAATTCTCGCAAACCTTCACCACAAGGAATTATCCTAACATCATGAATCAGATGGAAGTTATCCAACACAAGTGTGATACGGATATGTCAACCCCAGGTTGATGGGGTTTGATTGCCTCAGAGCCGGACGAACCACCATCCATGAGTGTATTACACCGCATCTCTAACCAATGTGCCTTTTTAGTTTTCTTTTGAACATGAGATACGAAATGTTAAAGCGCAGATACGTCATTATTACATATAGTACACTACTTTGTATATTGCAACATCATATAAAAAATGGACTCTGCACAGCAACCGACGAAATCCTACTGAGTGATGGACCACAATGAAGCACTCGAATACCTCAAGAGGTCAAATTTGCATAGAAAGAAAATTGTGACTAATCTTTCACATTTGAATGTTAGAATTACTTACCGTAACCTATGAACACTTTAAACTGTAAGGAACTCAACAAAACCCCCCAAAGCACCGAAACAACTGAGATCGATAGTGATTTAAAGAAAATGACGAAGTTCTTTCGCACGAGAACAATGAGAAATCTACAAGCAGTTGAAAATGCCCAATCAGATCCACATCTTCACGGATGTCCAAGTTTTCCAAAGGTTATTAAAAGCATACTACTTCTTCTACTTTGATTGATGTAATAGACATTTAAAGACCTACAGATATCTGGACTCTCCATAGCCTAAAAAAATGTAGTGAAAACGGAGGAAGAACTCCAGAAGGGGTACGCTATGCAAATTGACAAATCATAGAGATGTTATGAGAAAGAGAAGATAAACTGAAAAACAACCAAATCGAGATCGAGTTTGTTAGTCAGCAGAAGAGAAATTCGAAATTACCGGTGAAAGTAAGGATTTTTAAAAATAAATACGAAAACTATTTGAACCAGAAGAACAGCAAATGGATCGGAATCAGATAGAATAAGCTGTTACAATGGCAGTAGAACACGTGCTGGAAAAATGGTATTACACTAACCAGTTAAAGAAGGACGTAATCCTGAAATTCACACTGTTATTCATAGGATGCTGCTAACTGTTAAGTAAAACGATTGTAAAGGATTATTATTATTGTTATCATTATTACTATTATTATTATTTCCGGAAATTAAACGGGCATGTGGCGCAGTGGTTGGAGGAGCCACTGCGACACACACGTGGAGTCGATCCCAGCGCTCAGGGCTCACCAAGGTTTCCATCCCTTCGGGGTCAGCAAATTGGTACCAGACTTGTCTGGGAGGATAGCAGCATTGGTTCGATACATCGTAAGCCACCGCGAGTCATTGTAAAGGCCAGATATGCATTCAATCACCTCCAACGATACTTAATGAAGTCAAATGCATGGCGCATCCATCAGGGATTGATCAACGCCGAGAGCCTTATTATTATACTAACTTTTTATATACCGCCTACTGCAAATTTTTATGCCATGGTACTATGTGAGATACAACCACAATGATGCTGAGATATTTGCAAAACTCCGGACCACAGGTGTCTACGGTGGGGAACGAACGCGCTATTGTCCTTTCCGGGGAGTAACACGTTCACCGCCACACCATGCGGGTCCTTCATTTCGATTGCCTCTCAACTAGTTCTATCAATTTTTTGCCATCAGCAATCACCCGATAGCGGGATTGATCTGGGGAGCCCAAATCGGCAACGAGCCCAGTTAAGATGATGAGATATTTGCAAAACTCTGGACCGCAGGTGTCTGTGGTGAGGAACGCATGCGCTATTACCCTTTTCGGGGCTAACGCGTTCACCACCATACCATGTGGATCCTTTATTTCGTCTTTTTCTCAGCCTCTGCGGTCTTTGCAAACATCTAAGCATCACTGTGGTTGTATCATTATTACTAGTATTATTATTATTGTTTCGTTTTGTTGAAACACAAATTTAGGAAGAAGAAGGAAGATAGACAGATAGGAAAAGGAAGAGAACGACATAAATAGGAGAAAAAAAGAAAGAATGTTGTTGAAACACAAATAATCAACAATCTTGACCAAAACACTTTGGAAGAGTTTTCAAATTTTCCGACAACGCCCTTAGAACTAGGATTTACAGAGAAAGAACTAAAAGCTCTCGGCGTTGATCAGTTTCTGACGAATGCGCCATGCATTCGACTTCATTAAGTATCCTTGGAGGTGATTGAACGCATATCTGGCCTTCACAATGACTCGCGATGGTCCACCGATGTATCGAGCCAGTGCTGCTATCCCCCAGACAAGTCTGGTACCAATTTGCTGACTTCGGAGGGATGAAAGGCTTGGTGAGCCATGGGCGCGGAGATCAATTTCACGTGAATGTCGCAATGGTGCCTCCAACCACTATGCCACACGCGCCCTTGGAACACAACAAGACATCCAGAAAATATAAAAAAAAAGCTCGTATTGTAGGAAATAAAATAAACATAAATTCAAGACGCGGCGATGCTTACATGCAAGATGATTCTTTTTAACACAGGAAGAGTCGAACGCCGTTAGTGCAGGAGAAGCATTGTCGGCTCCACAGGAAATGAAAAAAAGAACAAAGAAGGAAATCCCGGACGATGATTAGTAAAATTACCTAACAATATTGAAGAACATTCTTCCTCATGTAGATGAACTTCGTGGAGTCATTTAAACTACATTCAAATGAGCTAAGATAACCCAGGTGAGCTAAGTCTCAATACCAGGATCCACCACCGCCTTGGTATCAAACTAGTCGCACAGTGGCAAATTTCCCTCTGATGCACAACGGCAGCTACTGTCTGTGGTTGTGACGACTTGAGGCAGACTTTGGCTAGACTGGCCTCGGGATTCCAGAGAACCACAGTGGCTAAACCAGCTGAACTTCGAAAAAATGGAAATTATGCTGGGGCCCGCACAACCAGTAAGAAAGGACCATCCAAGCATTCGAGTATTCAAAATAACCCAAAAGTACGAATAAAATCTGCAAACTGTGGATTCACTGAAGTAATAATACTCGGAAAGAATTCGTTAGAAGTTCTATCGAGGAAGAAGTGATAAATGATAAGATTATAAAGAAATATGAATCTCATGCACTTAAAAGCTTGAATTTGGCAACATTCCAAAGTTGTTCGCGGGCAGGAATTATAGAATGGAGCGCGGCAATTACTTCACGAATATATTAGTGATTACATTGGACGTGGTGACTATCGCCGATCTTCTGGCCGATTGTACTTTTAGTACTTGAGTTGTTTCAGTACCATTCTTTCCATATCTGAAGTAATGCTTTGGAAAATATTATTTACTGAGGTTTTCGTTAGCCTCACGAGCCATTTCTCCTAAAATGATGCGGTACGTTTTTTTGGCCTTATTTCCACCATAGCTTTCTTTATTCTCATCGTTGGTTCCTCTCAGAACAGTTGTTTGTAATCTTCTGTAACTTTTCATACTATCTTCAGAATAAGCTAGTCATCTTTACTGAACTTCAGACGATATAGGACGTTTCCTTACTGCTTAGGTATCTTACTGTTTACATTGTTTCCTAAATTTTCCGAACAAGCTTTTCTTCTGGATCATAAATTTGTACGTCTTTTGTTGCCAATACTCTCCTTCATTATTGTTTTATCTTTCATTTCAACTCTGAAACATAACGAAACACCAGGTGGAAATCCTTTCCTGGCGAACCGTCCGGGATCCTTTTTCATTTCTAGAATCTTTCGTCGATCTTCAAAATCTCCTTTTATTCTGTGTTTTATTCATTGAATGATTCGAAATTTACTGTTAGTCATTGGTAAAGTTGAAAACACTTGAACAGAGAACTTTTCCAGCGCCCCACTTAATTTTCTTTTCATTTCTTTCTTTTTTTCCTTCCAGTTTCTTTCCTTCTAGCCTTCTAACTATTGCATTTATATAGCTGAAGCTGCATTCTCATTAAGGTTACAAGTACTTTTGATTGAAATTGAGGATACGCATGCCTGTGTAAAAAGTAAGGGAACTAAAACTCATCGTAATATGGCGACGTTTGACTTCCAATCAATATCTATTAGAAGCGTTGCGGTCGTAAAGTTTGAGGGATTTGGTCGAGACGTTTACTCAGTATCATTTATTGGGACTTTTAGCTAAACTTTCGACATTGTGGTCCTCGTTAAAAGCTCCTGTTCAAAAACCTAGTACCTTCACATATAACATTTGACCATGCCGTAGTCAATACACACACAATCAATAACAATCAATCAATAACCGGTAGTACTAAGTAAGGATTAGATGGTGTTCCGTATGTGATGAACAATTTCATTGGTTTCATAGGATTTCGCGCCGTATAGCCTTATATGAGGTTATTCCCGTAATGAGTTACTTGAAAAATTCAAATGGCTGCTGTTGACCAATCACGAGGAATCGTACGGACCTCAGCAAAGTTCCCACATAACCAGTAATTTGTTAGTTTTCTGTCTTAGAAGTGTTGAAATATCCGTGTCAGTGCCTTCCATGTCATCACCACAAGTGCTCATTCGTTGGTCGTTACTGCTTTCTGCTTTGCTTTCTGCTTGGGGTTTGCTGCTTTCTGACTCGGTTTCTCCTGGGACAACAGTGTTTTCTAGCATTCGTTTACTGTTAGCCATGCTCCCAGACAGAAATGTCAAACTTGTTCTCCGCTTAGAATGGGAACACCAGCTGTACATCACAGCTCAACACCCAGAAATATCCACAATCACAATGAAGCGGTCCGTTATTGGAAGTAATTCGTCAAACAGTAACTGCACATCCAGGGCGTAATGCCATCATATCGTTAGTAAATACCAACACTTCATAATAACGCAAGAAATGTCAGCCGTTAGTTACAACTGACCATAGTCTTAAAGGATAAAAAGAATAAAGCTGTCGGCGTTGATCAATTCCTGAGGGATGCGTCATGTATTCGACTTCATTAAGTATCGTTGGAGGTGATTAAATGCATATCTGGCCTTTACAATGACTCGCGGTGGCCTGCCGATGTATCGAGCCAGTGCTGCTCTGGACAAGTCTGGTACCAATTTTCCGATCCCGGAGGGATGGAGAGCTTGATGGGCCATGGGCCCGGGGATCGATTCCACGTGTATGTTGCAGGGCGCCTGCGACCACCGCGACCTACGCGCCCTTAGTCTTACTGTATATTATGGTAAAACTTCTTATTTTTCTCACGTTATCTTCAGTATTTATTTCCTATGTTTAAGACCAGAATTCAGCACCGTCCTGGTATCAAACTTGTCGTATTGTGGGAAATCTCCTTATGATCTGCAAGAACGGAGATTGACGGTGGTGGTGACGACTTGAGGAAGGCTTCTGTTATGCTGACCTCGTGACTCCAGTCTACCACAGTGACTAAGCCAGCAAATGGGAATTGTGCTGGAGCCCGCATACCCAGTGAAAACGGGTCATCCAAGGATTCGTAAGACCGATCTTTCATTTCATGAATGAGCAATATTATGGGCTATTTGTATGCTCATATGATAACAAATCTTTATGATGGTCGACGTTTTGAAAACATGTCCATATTCGGAGCCGTAATGACCAAAGAGACGTTGGACTTCTATAATTATGGCTTTGATGATGAGGATGATATCGCCGAAACAACAGCAACAAAGATCTTGTGTTAACGTAGTGTAAAATACCTATAAACAGCGATGAAGGATAAAGTAAGCATAGAATAAAGCAGTCGGTGTTGCTCAATTCCTTAGGAAAGCGCCATTTATTCGATTTCACTAAACAGTCTGAACTTGATTGAATGTGCAGTTGGCCCAGTCTGGTAACAATTTGCTAATCTCGGAGTGATGGCAGGATTGGTTAGCGTAGGGTGCAGGTCGAACTAATGACCACATATGTGTTTCAGGGCTTCTCTACTCATTGCTCTACACTCTAAACGAGCATGTGTTTCTTTCCTAACTACTTCACATCACAAGCAAATTGTTAACCTGTTTCGTTACCATTGCAGATTACTAATGTGTGTGCAAGCAAGCTTATCCAATGAAAGACGACGAGAGCTTGAATATGTTATGTTGAGAGAAAATCAAAAATGAAATGAAGTATGAGAGAATGAAATAGAAGCATGTCACGCACTGTCACATTAAAGTAGAAAAAAAAGGCATTAATTATGGGTTTCTGAGCTGAATGATTTTGTAGCGGCCAAGTCGCGTAACATCATTGGTGGCTGAACAATGCAGCAGTCACTACTGATGGTCATCCGAGACTATCGTAAAGTGCTATTCCAGTTTTGCTAACATGCTCTAACTTTCAGTGTTAACTCTTTCCAGTTATTATTTAAGCGCTTGATTATCGCAAAGGATGTTCCTGCTTCGAAATGAAATGCAATGGGATTCATCGCTGATCTACCAAGCTAAGCAGTTGGATGTCTTCCCCGGGAGTCCAGCTAAGGCTAGACCGATGCAAAATCGCAAATATGCCTTCCATTTAGAAAGCCCGTTGACTGGCTGTGATGATTACAAGGGAGAGACCGCGCATTGTCGTAATTCAGTGAAAAGTCGTTTATCATCCAACATATTGATAAAGTGCACGTGAGATTGGCAGAAGTTTTCATTAAGGTAAATCCATTCATGTCTCAAATAAGTTTTTTCTAGTATTTGGAGTCCGAGGCTGGTTTTTGGACAACTGCTGGCAATTCTCCATTTGTCCAATTGCTTCGCTGTTTGAAAGCCTCATCGAGAACCAGAATTCCACCGTGTTAGAATAGCGAGATCTAAACGTGTTACCAAATATCGTTGGATTCCAGTGGTTTACGAGCGGTGACATACCCGTTCAAAATTAAACGCTGTATTTATTTTCAGTCAAGTACGAATGAGAATGAATTCACGTCGGACTTTAAGTGGTGTTAAGGCAATAACGGTAGAACGGGAGAGAGAAAGAGAATATTTTCCAGATTACTTGGGATAGAGAACATCAGTCGGCAGTCAACTCATTTTTCTTTTGTGCAGGATAATTATGTCATCAGTTTACTAATCTACGGCAAATATGGAGCACATTAGCACTTTATAGTAAAGTTGGTTGAACAGCTGACAATATGCTCGATGCAGTTAGCTCTTCTGCGTGTCTCCACTTCCTTTAAACAATTATGGAATGGAGATCTGAGTCTCTTCAGTTGCAAACATGTAGAGGGGATTCTGCGGATAAGAGGAAGTGCAAGAAGACAATAAACGTTGCATGCCCTTAGAACCGGTTTCATATGTGAACATAAGCTCGAATCGGTCGGGCCGTATCGATGCTGTTACCTTTCTTAACGGTCGATCAGATACCACTTGACATATTTCTGTAATAGATCACTTTATAAATATCTACTTAAGTAGGTGTTAAATGCCAGACACTATTGTGAGCTTTTTATTCTCGGCAGGAGCAAAAGTTTTGAGAAAATGATCCTCATTTACTGCGCAATGATTAGCCCATATCTTATACACATTCAAAAACGATCTACAAGTATACTTTTAATAGCAGTAATAGTCTTATAATCGTACCAGACCCTTTTATAATTTCGTACTCTTTTCACTCATTAGCATGAAATATTCGGAGTTTTGAGTAGAATCGGTGTCTCAGAACAACTTGAGGAGAAAATTTGAATGGTGGATTGATGAAGACGGCGTCAATCAGTTCTCAGCTTGATATTCGTAACATTTGCCTTATGACAGGTCACATAATGAAGTGAGTGAAGGAAGTGATTTTCGTGTTGATGAAGAGGGTGTCGGTGATTTATCATCTCCAAAAGTAAAGTACTTCAAGTAGGGATGTAAGAATCATTCACGATGTATTGAACTCGTCGTAATTTGATAATGGAAGCCATCATCTGTACTACAGGATGTGATCGGCTCCACTGAAGAACAGTTTAACGACAGGCTGACGAATCCCAGTTCAGCTTTCTCATTTATGTCGCAATCAATTACGTAAATTCCCACATTTTCTGCAATACAATGCTCAGAAGAATGATTAAATGCCTTTAGAAAAGGCTTACGCAAGGTCATACGAGTATTTTGGCCCTATCCTTTTATCAGTGACGATCATTTATCATTTGGCGATTATGGAATGGAAAGGCGGAATTCTTCATTTCAGATGTCGAAGACAAGTTCGGTTTCGTTCTTCTGCTTCATCACCCTTTTGGTATGATCGTCCAAAGATTATTTATGACAATGGCGTTTAAACGAGTGGAAACCTCCACGAAAGGTTTTTACATGTTTAGTTTTCAGGAAGGCACCGAAGCAGTGTCGAGTAAATTCATCACAATTGAGTTATCTTATAGTTTTAGGATAAACTTGACAGGATACCCATGTGAAAGTCAACGGTATGAGTGGAGTGAAAGTAGTTTAGCTTTCAAGTAGATTTTGCCTTGAAATATCAAAAACACTTGCGTTCATTTTGTACTCCTGTAGACGATAGTGAGACACCATCTGTTTGCATGCTAAGGAGGAACAGAGTAAAAAAGGACATGGACTGAAAAAAAGGCGATATAGCAAAAATTCCAAAATGGGATGAATTTCATGTGTTGGGAAAACGAAGCGAGGAGTAGGAACTATGATGTGCAGGAAGGAGAAATAGAGGAATGTAGAATAAGAGACTGCAATGATGGCAAAGTCCTATCATTGAAATGAAAGCATTACTGACTTATGGACTTCTAAGAAGGAGGGCAGCATGGTCGTATTTGGATGGCTCACAGAGGCCACTGTCTAACTAAAGGACCTGAAAAACCGCACTCATCTTTTCGCTTCTGCAGCCTTCCCAACGCACTGCTTTGCAAAAGGAGCATGTGCTGGTATTTCAATCACCAAAAGAGATCTTGCACGGGACTCAGATAGCATTCGAACGATATTTTCTAAAGTTTAACCGACACGCACAACGTCGTCGGTAGCTGTGATCTTCGAAATCCGGAACAACATACATCGATAGCGAAACATATATGGACCGGTCATATAATGAATGAGAAGAAGAAACGACGGACGAAAAGAAAGAAAACAAGGATGCAGGCGTCCTCTGAGACGACCATCTCTTCCTACACGTTTGTCGGACGTGTTCGTAGTTAAAGTCAATCAGCTGTACTCGCAGCTACAGTTTTTCTACAGATCAGAGTATGAGACTCACACATGCCACTATGCTCGAAACAGACCACCACCATGGGCCACGATTGCGAGGCAAACAGACGAATGGAAAATGTGCCGGGGTCCGCATAACTCGTGAAAACGGACCGTTCAAGTAAGTAAGTATGGAATTCTAATTCAGATTCAAAATAAGAAGCGCGTAAAATAAACTAGTGTCTTTTCAAAGCTAGAAATGGCTGAATAGTTGTATTCGTAGGCTAAAGATCTGGAGAGAAAAACCCATGAGATTTTGTTTTGTTGGTTTTTTTTGTCTCTCTACTGGTCATTAGTCATTCGTAGATGTGTTAGGAACCAGGTTGTGGTTATGTTAGAAACCGCGTTGTGTTCGTAGTCAAAAACGTCGACGTTACAGTTTGTTTCAAATAAATCGATCTGTGCTTTTTTCCCTTTGTCAGTCGATATGTAGGAAAAAGTTTTCAATTTTGTGGCTTCTGAGATTAACTTGACGTAAGAAATCTCGAGAACTTCGCAAACGTGAATGATTAGCTTCATCAAGGTTGTGGATTGGTTTCTTAGTAGTAAAAGACTGATGATCGGCCTTATTTAGCTGAAGTTGTTAAACAAGCCCTTGGGGAGGAGACTTTATTCCTTCATGACAATTTTTTTCCTTATCTGCGAGCTTTTCCATTTTCTTTTTCAGATTCTATGAGAAGCCTCTAGTTGAGAATTGAACATAAACAATGCGTAGGTTTTGAGCATCTTGAAAGTACAAGCTGTAATCGGACAAGAATGAAATTACGAGAGCTGAGATCTTTTTTCTAGCAAAATGTTTTCGAAGTTATCGAATCTCTTATCGACATACCTTAGAACGCTTGTGATTTCGTGCGTCCGATCTTTTTGTATCGTCCAATACTTCAACTTCTGACGTCGTTTACAAATGGAGTGTTGTTGTTTCGTCATTGGTAGAGCTAATTCTCTGAGATTTCAGTTTCCAGCAGGTGTGAGTTGTAGGCGGTTGAATTTTGAGACCAGAATTCTTGCCAGCGCGACTTGTGTGAGCCTTCCAATAGTTGAGTTCGTATTGTCGGCGAAGTGGTGTTTGAGTGAAAGGTGGATTCTTCCACTTGAGCGTTTCCATCGAGCTTGAGCACCATCTTGTGATCGTTGAGTGTAACGATAAAGCGATTTTTTCGTATGCGATCTTCTCGGCACTTAAGTATTCTATTATGAAGATTGTGATAGTGGTACAACAGAGGTGTCCAAGGGTGTAGAGCAACTCATTCCGATAACAACTTGTTTGTCACCAGATCGAATTTGTTGACAGCATCGGTAGGGTGATATCGAGAGTTGTAGATGACGACCACTGTTGTTGAACAACATGAACGACGTGTGCTACTGGTAAGTGTTGTCTTAGCCAGCGGGTGGAGAATGCCTTGAAATTGGCACACACGCACCCGAGGTGATGTCGATCAATAGACTGGCGCTTTGCTTTGCGGTTGAATTACAGGGAGGGGACGGAGTGGGAACACACACATACACAGTTGCAGCAGACCACCTTTACCGCCAGCCGTACGTCCGTCCGTCCGTTCATCCGTTCGTCCATCCAGCGCTCCGTCCGTCACACCCAACGACGATCATCACGACTACTGACTCCGATTAGGTTACGCTTTTGTGATAAGCAAGATGATATGTCATGTATAGTGTTCCACTTATCATGAAATCTCTCATCATAATGCGGTTGAAAGTTGATCGACGTGGTACTTTGATCAGCTGATTTACGCGTGTACTCACAAACTCATACGAAGTAGTTGTGGCTCACGAAGTGACCGCTTGGGTGGATTCTGTGCATTCTGTTACGGCTGCTGCTTTTTGCCATCGACAGTTGTGATTCACTAATCGTGTAAAGTTGACCAAGCAGCGGTGTTTGTGATCTCCATGCTTCACCATCATCATTGTCCAGAATCACTTGATTGTGACAAGTCGTGTGACATCCATATTGCCTGGTGAATTTTCATACCCACAGCGTGGTCATCGAGGAACTTGACGACGAAGATGTTCCTCTGTAGTGGTTCGTGATGACTCTTGAGCGTATGTATGTATGTCGTCGGTGCATATATTATGGTGAGAACTTGCAGTGTTGTCTGCGCGTCGACATCAGCAAATGCTCTCTATTGCCGTAATGTGTCCGACTTGTCCGACGACGACACTCTGCGGTTGTTCGTTTAGCAAGCGGCACCGCCCGCCCTATCCAGCCGGTATCCGAATCCGAATCGGTCGTCAGAAGGCTTGAGAAGCGATGGGATTACTTGCTGGAGCACTAGCTGTGGGGTCGTGATTATTTGTGCCTTATCCGACGACGACGCTCTGTAGTTGCTCATTTAGCGACCATCACCGCCCGCCCTCCATCCAGCCAGTATCTGAATCAGTCAGCCATCAGAAAGGTTCAGAAACGATCAGATTGCTTGCTTGGGATACTCGCACCATTTGTGAGATAATGATGATCGTTGCCTGAAGAGATGCGAGCAGGAAAGGGCAGAAAATGCTTAGTAGTACTGAAATTCGCCATGTATTATTTTTTATTTACTACCTGTTTTTCCATGGCAGGATATTATGCGGATTATAACGACAAGAATGCTGAGATATTTGCAGAACTCATAAATCTCGGCTAGGCTTCGAACCCTTGATTACCGTTTCCAGCGGAGTCACTATGTGGTTCAGTTTCGAAATGGTATTCAACGGCAAACACACCAATCTCGTCTAGTAGACTGTATACTTACTATTGATTGATTACTTAGATGTGAATTACTAAGTAGTGAGCAGACGATTTTCTATATGAGTGATTTAGGCTATGACGTCAGACGACGGGTAGAGTAACTTTCTGGAGTTTGACGGATGAGACAAATTCTAGGTGAAGTTGTGAGAGGGACTCGCAGTACGGTGTTCGGCATTTTCTATATCTTCGATTGCGTTTGGAATGTTCATAGATAAGAGCAACTGGTGTAGAAAATACGAATAGACACTGGCCGCTTAAGTTAAAAACGACTCATTTACAATTTGGAGAAGCGTTTCCTGTGTGGTAATCTGTGAATTTTACTCAGATCTCATTTGTAAGTCTGTGTTTTTCTTCAGTTCAGTCTTTAATCATGACATTATCGTTTTGTTGTCGTCTCGTCGTTCTCTAGTCTAATTGTTTTCCGTTTGTCTATTCCGATCAGCACGCATGCGTAGAAAGGATATAGGTCAAATTAAATCAATAATGGGCGCAAGCAAGTTTTTCTCTGGATATAATTTTCGAAAGTAGTATGTGGGAATCGTCCCAAACGTTTACCGCCTCATCGTGGCTGAGAGGTGTTCCTGGGTGTCGAGCTGTGATGTACATCGAGGCAATTCATCTCCCGGTAGGATCTCCCAAGCTGAGAATGGGCCTGGCGTTTCCATCAGGAAGCCCGTCCAAAAGTGAATTAATACCAGGATCCACCATCTTCTTGGTATCAAAGTCGCATGGTGACAAATCACACTCTGATTTACAAGGGCGGCGACTGCCTGTGGTGATGAAGATTGGGGCTGACTTTGGCTAGGCTGACCTCGTGCCTCCAGCGAACCACAGTGGCTAAACCAGCAAGTTTCTGAAAAAATGGAAGTTTTGCTGTGAATCGGTAAGAATGAATCATCCAATTATCCAAGTATGTATGAATACAGAAGTATGAAAGAAGGTATTTTTCTCTTTGTAGTGATGTTGAAATGAAGTATTGAACTTGCCAACCATCGTTTAAAATGAGTAACTACGTATTTTTTAGGTCTCTTTTTTCTTGCACTTGTTTCTTTTTCCTCCTTTTTTTTCCTGGCGACGTGAACACAATTAGGGCGCCTTGCGGTCCATTGCGTGTGGTTTCCGTAAGAGATCATCTGTTCCTGAAATCATCTTTACTCTGGAAGCCTGTAAATCTTTCACATTCATTTCACGTTCATACATTTTCCCTGCTGAATATTTTATTTACCACTTAATTAAATTCAATATGTGGTGTTAACTAATATAGTATTTGTGCTACAATGAAGTTTGGAGTCATAAAATTCTTCGAAAGGACCCGCATTGTGTGGTGGTGAACGCGTTACTCCTCGGAAAGGACAATAGCGCGTTCGTTCCCCACCGTAGACACCTGTGGTCCGGAGTTTTGCAAATATCTCAGCGTCATTCAAGATAAAATTCTTCGTTTCGTTTTGTTTTTTCCATGCCTTTGTTTAGAACCATTATTACAGTGGTATGCAATTCATTTCTGGGTCCCTAAATGAAGAAGTTCCTCTGGTTCCTTTGATCTACAAGGGCTGCGACTGCCTGTGGTGGTGAAGACCTGAGGCAGACTTTGGCCAGACTGACCACGAGATTTCAAAGAACCACAATGATTTAACCATCAAATCTCCGAAAAATGGTGATTATGCTGTGGCCCGCACAAGCAGCAAGAATTGGTCGTTCAAGTATCAAGTAAATGAAGAAATTTAGACCGTAGGGATTGGCTCAACTGTATTTTTTGAAAGACCTTCATCCATGTATGGATATATTATTTAAAGACATTAGTTTTTATGGAAACGTCAACTATTAAGCACCTGGATGTGAAACAAAAAGTTGAACACATAAAGACAGAATGCTTTGGATAAAAAAAGTTGCTGCGAAAGAGAAGGAAAAGAAAGACAAAGAAGGAAGATGCTCATCTTCTTGTTGTTTTTGTTTTCTACAGTGTTTGTTACCCCGAAAAAAAGGAGCAAACCAGCTGTTTATTCAGTTTTGTGTGCTGATATGCATTCTGCTTACCCAGTCAATGGATGAAGTGTCGTATAAGATATATGAACCAGCGAAAAATAATGACAAAGTGTTCAGGTTCAGTTGACGATAGCCGTATGCTTTTGGTTTTAGAAAATGGTTTTACCGTAGTAACACTAAACGAGAATGCATAATGAATTTGGCCATGCAACTGGATATTTAAAATTAGTTTTGTGAATGAATTGCTCCTATGGTAGTGGTAGACGTCTTTCGTAATTTTCGTCCATAGAAATGGTGCGTAACATTTCGAGAAGTCCTGCAACGAAAATGAGCCTGACTTGTCATGATCTGATACGTACTTTGTTCTGGTTCGTTAAGAAAAAAACGCCGAGTGATGGGATTTTTCGAAGCAGTACATTGTAACGTCCAGGATTGCCTTTATGTTAGTTTCAGCATTGATGAAATCAGTCGGTTTATTATAGTGTTTTACGGTACATTGTATTCTTCCAAAGTCTTCAATTACTGTTGGTGCTGTTACGGAAGTTGTTTGTGTCATTTCATGAAGTAATACAACGAAAACGATTACAACATGTGATAGTATGATTAGTTCTGTTCTGGTTCCTGAGGAACCATCATCATCATGTGATGTGATTTCTCAACGTGGTTCGTTGGATTCGTTCACATTCTTCGCATTCACTTCTCTTACTAGTAAGTATTCGGCGTTTTCGACTATACCCATTCTGTCCCTCCTCTCTGTGTTTGTTTGCGATTTTAATGTGTTTCGGATTGTTACTTTGTGAAGAGAGTGATGCTTCGATTTTATGACGAGTCGACGAACAACGTGTGTATGCGCAGAAGTCGCGATATGACTGGAGGAGGAGTGAGGAGGGAGCAAGACAGGAGCGGCCGCCTGGCCCAGCTTGGCCCGTCTGGCGTCCCGTCTCGTTTCCCCGGATGACTTTGTTCGGCGGCCGTGTCTCTGCCCCATCCATACGCAACGACGTTCTTCGCCGCCGATTATTTGTCCTCCACTCGGTCGATAATATGAAATATAGAATAGGTGGCCGAGGAAAGCAGGTGGTCAGGAAGTCGAGGGATGTTGTTTGTGCGATGTTGCAATGAGATTCGCATGATGTAGTAGTGAGCAGAGCAAACTGCACCTAGCAATCCCATAGAAGTGAGCTCTTTCATTCGTTTGAAATGTTCTCAGGTAACTTTATATCTGGGTGAAAATTCACAACTTCAGAGCAGAATCTTTTGAACATGGCTAGGTGGTGATGCAAGTTGCAGGAAAGATGAGAGTTTTACATTTGAAGAACTTCTTCAGAAATCAGAGATGATATAACCTTCGTTGATCGCTATAGATTAGTGTTCACCGGACAAGCGATTGCATATATCTGGGCTTTGGATCCTGTTGAAGTTTCCACAAACCATGATTTATAAGGTGTATAGTCATTCTTTGAGTACTTCGATTTCTTGCCATTATTCTTGACTTCTTGCCTGACATTTTATGTTCCGTTGTTCTTTCCTTTATTTCTCCAATTAATCCCGTGATATCTGGTAAGTAGGGATAGAGTTCAGCTGCTTGACTATATAGTAACTACCTAATCACTCATTATAAGGATAGCTTTCGTCTAAATACTTAAGAATGTTGATACTTGGAACAAACAGTGGTATGCCGTCGTCATGAAGAATAGCTGAGACCATTTCAGTTGGATTGGTTTATTGCTAGTTTGGCGAGTTTTCTTCTGAAATTCCAAGAAAAGTGTACCAGACCGTTCCTGGTCGTTTACATTGACACACTTGCTGGTCATTTTGGATTAAGAGGCTGGTTTGGCAATTTGTAACTGGGTTCAGTTCAGGACGGAGGCGATTTCTGGCATTGATTTACATTTACTTGGGTTTCCGTATCGAAATATCAACTTATCAGTGAAATCATGCAGAACGTATGATTTCTGAAAGGTAACCTTACTGCTTACGAGAAAAGACCTAAGTATTAGCTCTTAGGGTGCTTTCTTCCAAGAAGTTTTAGTTTATAGGAATTGCTACAAGTTAATTGTAATTGTCCTGGTGTCATCCTAACGGTTTACCGCCGCCTCATCGTGGATGGGAGGTGTTTTTGGGTGCGGGGCTGCGATGTACAGCGGGGTATTCATCAGCCCGAAAGGTCGTCCAAGCTGAGTAGGAGTTCGGAGTCTCCATTAGGAAGCCCAGCTGGGATTATACCAATACCAGGATCCGTCCCCATCCTGGTATCAAACTAGTCGCATGGCGACAAATATCCCTCTGGTCCATAAAGGCGGTGATCGCCTGTGGTGGTGACGACGTGGGACAGACTTTGGTGAGGCTGACCTCGGACTCCGGAGAACCACAATAGCTAAACCAGCAAAACTGCGAAAATGTAGAAATCATGCTGTGACCTACACAACCAGTAAAGACGAGCTATCCAAATATCCAAGTAATTGTAACTGTCACATTAACTGCGGCAAGAATCACATTTTGGTGTTATAGCATTGATTCACTTCGATGTTTTAGTGATGCAATCAAGCAGAATTGGCAAATTGTTGGTTAAAAAGTTGTAAATGTTAAAAGGGTGTTACTAAGCAAGCCACAAACTCCACCCGTAAGGTAACGGCGACCTATTGATTCGACCGTAAATATTGTGAATGCAGTAGTTTCTGTGATTTCTGATGGCAAAAGATCGATAGAACTAGCAGAGAGACAGGTGAAACGAAGGACCCGCATGGTGTGATGGTGAACGCGTTACTCTCCAGAAAGAATAATAACGCGTTCGTTCCCCACTACAGACACCTGCGGTTCGGAGTTTTGCAAATGTCTCAGCATCATTGAAAGTAATCATTTCTAAACAATGATGCACACAGGGCAACATTGTTGTTGTTGGGATTTAGTGTACTGGAGAAAAATTGTAATTTGCTGTTTACCTCGTACTACTTCGATGATTTAACGAAGACGTTGCGATGCTTAGCACGACTTCACGTTATGTTGAGAGCGCTGTTTTTAACTTAGAGCGATGTCTCTCTAAAGATTTTAGTCTTGTTCTACATGTCGGGTGCTACAAATAAGTTTACGGTTCTCCTAATAATTCTAGAAGGTTCTTTTTTCATGGTTTGATAAATCCTTGAGTTCTTCGGTTTCGTCTTTTTTAAAATTATATCTGTTATATGGTGTGGTTTAGGTTATCCGAACTTTATCCAAGGTTCCCAGGTTCTCGTTAGCTACTGTTGTATTGTATTATGTGTTTTTCTATGGAGGCAAATGTATACTGTATAACAAGCGATTGCTGAACAAGAAAACGACGCATTCATTTAACGAAAGTATTTATGAACGAAAAGATTCGATTCAATGTCGGATTAATGAAAATATGATTGATTAGGAAGCAGAAGAACCGTATATCCAAACTTAGTAATGGATCTCATTTGATGCGGAGAATCTTGTTCAAGTGCCAGTTCATCATTGTCCAGTTTCTTTACATGACTTCCGCCTGCAGATGTCTGTCTTGTTCCATCAGTTCTTTCACTCATTTTATTTTACAGTTTTTATCCATAGAGGTCGAATTCAACTTTGGATTCTGTTCCACTTTGAAGGTCTTGGTTATGAACTTAACTAAGAAGGGGTGGAATTTGTGGAGTTTTAATAAAAATAACTTCCATAGTGAATCATTGACGTAGTAGTCTGTGTTTATATGCAGCGGCAGCCTTTTTTTTTGTACAGTATAAGACCTTATGAGTTGTATATTTACACCAAGAAAAGGTACATCATTATTTTCAGTACGGAAGAATCATATATATACGCACAAGACCTTGGTCCGACACCTCCCTAGATCAACTAAGCCTTCATGCCGCAGGATTAGTACCGAATTGATCTAGGTGTCTCCCTTAAATGCTCAAAAAGTAGGAGTGTCCTAGCATGCTTATACCAGGCTTACACAGAGAATCGACAGGAGGAGCATTCAGTAACATTCATAGAGGTGACAAAAAAAAAAAGATTCTCAAGAAGTGAAGTAAACCACACGCAAATTTTAGGACTTTTGCGAGGAAAACGAATCGAATGAAAGAGTTAAAAGACTGTGTGTCGTTCCAATAATCACCTGTAATTCTGTTAGCCATAATGCGACTTGACTATGCTCCGGCGCTTCATTCGTCTCCGTTGCGATTGCCATTGCTGTGCAGCCCTATCCTTTCGTTGGAGACAAATTTACAGTATCAAATTTTTCATAAAACGTCGTTTGTCTTTACTGCTTTTAGTACTAAGCTACCGCTGGGTAACTGACCGGGGCGGACCGTGGCGACTGGGTAAAAATAACGGATTTCTTTTCAGCGAACCTTGAGATGTATTCGTATAACTTCGACGTTCGTGCAAGGAAACCTCTTATACGGCAACAATTATTTGTCTGAAATTCTGAAAATCAGTGGTGTTTTCGGCATCTGAGTGACTAAATTTCCACATGAAGACGCTCTAGCATGATTTTCAGATTAAGTCATACTCAGCCAACACTGAGAATATCAATAAACAGAGGACTACAGATCTTCAGATGACAACGGAATCCACACCCGAAGCTAACCAATTTTTGGATGACAGTAAAAACAAACTGAATCGAATGCAGGAAGTGCTGGGATCCGTTAATGTGAAAAGAAGTCGTCTAGAAGGTATTATTGGTCTGATTGCTATCATTAGCATCATTATCACTATTATTATCATCATTAAATATTGCGTGTAGTGTGTCGACAGTGGTGCCGTTTATGAGGAGGACTGTACTAGTTCGATAGCGCCATAAGATTACCGAGCCCCTCATTCCTGCGAGGTCCCGAAACGATTACTAGACTTGTCCGAGAACAATTCGCTCCTTGCAAATTAATTGGGAACACCCTAGTCAGATTATCCTAGGGTTCATGGAAAGTCGACTCGATCAGCACTCAACGGCTTTCATAAGGAAGGCAATCGTTCAGCAGCAGTCGAACCTGCAGGCAAGAATTTCGAAGACTATTGTAGATGATGAGTGGAGAAAGAAATGAATAGGATGAAAGGAGTGCTGGTAACCGCACAATAGATTTGTAGGTGGACTGTATAATGAAGAAAATAAAATTAAATAATGCAGATAATCGGGATACCTTCAACTGTGCCATATACAACGCGAAATTATTCTCATATTAGAACGCAAGTACTAAACTCTGTGGTTTTTTGGGCTATGAGTGATGTGGTCGACTTTAATAAATGACATTTCGGCATCTCATTTAAAGCAGTCATTCTCATCATCGTGTGTTCCGTCTTTTTTATCGCAACAAGTCTTGTCATCGTCTCCGAAAGACAACCATTCACTGTCATCTGGAAAACATCGCTAAGTAGTTACATATTATGATTTCGCGTCATTTCTCATATCCTTCTTTCTTCGTTCATTCATTGAAATCCACTTTTAGATGACACAAAAACCATTGACATATAAGCAGAAGGCCGGTATATCATTTATTGAACAAGATGATCCACCATTTATCAAAGAAATGAAGAAGAAGATGGGATTTAAGGAGCCGCCGAAGTTAGAGGATAAAGTAATGTATCCTTCCGGATCACTGATCATGAGAGGAACTTTCTCTCCCTCTCTCACTAAATTCCATGTCAAAACTTTCTTAATATATTCCTGATTCAGTTCGAAGAGCCTGGTCCAGCAGATATCGATGATCCTGAAGCGGAGCTATTACGCATGAAAGAAGAAGATCGGCCTGAGGCATGTTTTTAAATTGTTTTCTTTTCAAAACCCACCTATATGCCTTACAGTGAGTTTTACTTTGAAGAAAAATCAGTAGTTCTAAATCTGGCTAATGGAGTTTTTCCTAAAACATTACTGGTATTCGGACGCGCACTTTACTAGGTAATACCAAAACCTAGGGAATTCCGCCTCCGACCATTTTCTCGTTGCAACAATGGAAAAGAACCCCGTTATGGCTCCGATTTTTGACGGATAGGTAAACGGTTCCACCTTAGCCGATGTACTAGACGACTAATTTAGTTAGCATTCCTTCGGCGTGTCGCATATCACCTGATTGGTCAATATTTTCTTGGGTTATTGAGTTTACGCAAGGTTGTCATAAAAACATCATTGTGGCCAACGTCATTGTCACTGTGTCATTGTCTTCGATTTCTCCAGAACCGCTTTCATTCGAGTTGATTGTCCGCAGTCATTCATTCTCGTGATGTGGCTCTTCAAAGTCATGTCGAGTCGAATCCAGTGAAGTGAAGGACCACTCGAGGAAGTAACCTCAACATTATCCTTTTAAGCAGGATGGTTCCTGATTGACTACTTGTCCAGTGATATTTCGAAAGCTGACTTTCCTTTAACTTTGGCCTGGCAAGTCGGTATGTATCCTTTCACTGATAAGTTAGCACGAGGTGCATAAAAAGGTTTATTCGGATATCGTGTCGTCGTCTTCGTCTTCCGCAGAGCCGATGATCCCAGTCGATGGTCCGTAGTGGTTTGTCCGCTCAATGTTGTGTCTTTGCCATCGTATCGAATCGGATCTTCCTCATTAGAACGGTGGTTGAATAAAACAACCCTATCCAGGAATGTTGTTTTATACAGGACGGTTGTTGATGATACTGATCGCTCGTTGATAGTAATTTGTTTTTCAGTAGCCGATGTTGTATTAGCCAGCACATAGCGAATCAGTATTTCAAAACGACTTTCTTTTAATCTTAGCATGACTAATCAATGTGTACCTTATCATTGATAAGCTTGTCCAACAGCAATATTTGATTTTTTTTCTCGTGGAAATCGATCCTGTAGCAACAAGTCAAGAGAGAAAGGCACAGACAGAATGAGTTGCAATTGAAGACTAAGCTTGTTGGGCATTATAATCTCAATATCAGTTCTTTGGCTGCTGCAGAAGCCCTTACAAGCCCCTCCTTGAATGATCTGCAGGTGTTCTAGCACTACGTCGTTCATGGTGAGTATGCGCCTAGAGTGACTTCAGTCTGACAACGTTGAGAAATTCCGCTAGAACCATCATGCCATTGCTATCGCAGTCGATTGAATTTAGGAGTTGGACCAGACTAGCCACCAATTGGCAACCGTGCTGAAATATGTACTTTGTTGTATTTACGTCGTCGGATTAATGAGAATCGAGAAGACCTCTGGTCTTTGGAAAAAAACGAAAAGCAACGCATGCATGTTTTTTCAAACCATGAATAAACTATGATTGACTATTTGAAGGTCGTTGTATTGGATCCAGAGATTGATTTGTCACGTGAGGAGATGAACAAGGAACTGGAAATCAAAAGAAAGGAAGAAGATGGTGAGTTTACAGAAACTGTTGGCCAATTGTCACCTAGGGGACACGTACAAATTCAAGTATTTCATTTGTGTGGTAAGCTCCAGATGATTGGAGAAAGCTGGAGATGTTTGTTTGGAGGGTTTGGAGGGAAGCTGTCATTCCTAAATTCTTATTTTTATCACTTGTAGAATATTTCAGCTAGAAAAATCGCAGAAGGAAAAATCACTTTTAAAAAGCCAACAAAGAGAGCCACACAGATGGATGAAAGTGACGAAGTGAATGAGAAGAGAAAGAAAGATGAGGTGAAGCAACCAGAAACTCGATTGCTATCATTTGGAAATGATGAGGAAGAAGATGAATGATCTCTTATTTTTCTTTATCTTTTTTCATTGCGCACAATTGTTATTTTACCTTGTGAACATGAAAATACACCAGATGATTAGAGTACGCATCAATTTGATGTGGAATGCGAGGATTTAGAAATGAAATGAGGAAATAAAACTATGTCTTCTGGCGGACGAAAATGACGAGCAGCTGAGTAGATCATTTCATTTAAGCACTTTCTACTGCTCTGAATAAATAATGAGAACGCAAAAGTGTAGTGGTTTTGAGCGCCGTCCACTGAAAGTGAATACGGCCATTCAAAACATGTTAAGTTCTATTCCATGCCTTTCACTGATACGGTAGTACAGGGTTGTTAAAAAATTTGTTTTATTCGCCTAACGTTTCGGCGCCTTCGCTTTCTTCGGAGCCGGATAGCTCCGAGTCGACTGTCCACAGTTGTTCCTTTTTCCGATGTGGGTTTTCATGATCGCATAGAGTATCGCTCGAATGAATAGCTTTACTTAGTAGTGTTCTTTTATACAGTATGGTTGTTGATACTGATTCTCTGTTGAGAATCGTTTGTTTTTTCTCTAGACAATCCATCGTGCAGCAGTCGATATCATTACAAGCTAGCACAGAGCGTGACAATGTTTCAAAAACCGACTTTCCTTTAAGCTCGGTATGACTAATTAGCATGTGTTCTTTCGATCGTTGTTTCACTAGATTCGATTCCATGTGATAACGAAGACTCACACCGGCGGAATGAACAACTATGGACAATCGCCTTGGATCAATCCTGCTCTGAAGAAGGCGAAGGCGTCGAAACGTCAGCCGAATATGGCTTTTTTTTATCAACTTCATATTAGTTTATCTATGAAAGAAAGACCAATATGTATTGGTTATTAGTCATAGTTAGATTGAGGGAAAGTCGGTTTTTGATTTTTTGGCTTTTGTTACGCTCTGTGCCACGCTTTATAGCGTTGTGGTTATTAAATGTGACTTGTACGTTTTTTCTCGTTTACAGAGGTCTTTCACCTGTACGGTGAAAACATTTCCTTCTGTTGTTTTTTGAGTCTTAAAACTTAGTGCCACAAGTAAGCATTAACTTAAAAGACTAGAATACAATATTTTGTTTCCTTAATTTGTTATTTGGGAGGCGCCTAGACCGGGGATTAGGGCTTCTTCGCAATACACGGAGGATCGGTTGGTAGTTCGTTCCCGCATAATCAGAGATTATCATGCCTTTCTTCTCTCCAGGATCGGCAAATTGGTACTAGTGGGAGGGCAGCGGCATTGACTCGATATATCGGTAGGCCACCGCGACTCGTTCTATAGGCCAGATATGCATTCATTCACTTCCACGATGCGGAGTCTAATGCATAGCACATCTCTAAAGGTTTGGTCAACGTCGAGCGCTTTATCATTCATTCATTCATTATTATTATTTTGGTGCACGTTTAGGAATAGACTATCTGATGATATTCCTTCATTGCCGAGGTGACACGAGATTCATAAGAAATTTTATTCGGGGCCAAATTTCCGGCACCTTCGCTCGGTTTTTGAAATGTATGATGAGCGTTCCCTGGATGGACTCTCTGTTAACTTCGGCATTCGTTTATACAGGAGTCGTTTTCTTGTTCAGCAATCGCTAGGTTGTTCTACAGCATGCATTTACTTCCATGCAAAAACATTTCTATTATAGACATGTCTATGATGAGATTTTGGTTTAGAACATGGTAACATTAAAGACTTTTTGAAGTGAAAATCATGCAGGACGTGATAGTTAAAGATGGTTTTGTAGCGAACTGGGAATGGTTCTGTATATTCAGTACAACCACAGGGATGCCGATGTGTGAGGAAAATCGGAACAGCTGAGCTTCGAACCCACGATTACTCTCACCAAGGATTCACGTGCTATCCAACACATCAACCGTGGCTCTTACCTTCTCTTTCTCTCGACCATGTTTTAACTCGTATCGCTGCGACTCGTCAACGGGATTGTTATGTTTCACATCGTACCTTGCCATGAAAAGCGAATGGGCAGCAAATAAATGTTAAGACATTGGGAATGGTTCTATTCATTGTTTTGACAATGGTCATTCGTCAACGCATCAATTGAATTGTGCTGTTATGTTCCTTTGTACAGCACTAATCCCCATATAGTGACATATCCAACCTATCATCATTTCCTCCTCTAGCTTTACCCGCACACAAAGGATTGCACTGGAAGTGAGCGAAAATTCTTTATTAGTCTAATTAGACAATTATAACTGAATTCTAATCAAGAAGTTGACGATCAAAATTTTTTTCATAAGTAAAATCTTCACTGCGTGCACTTCCATGAGGTAATGAATGAGATGAGCGATGAGGAACTGATGACAGTTCAGAATAGGCTATCTTGTCTTATGTGATTCATCGGATTCGTATCAGATCTCCAGCAAACGAGTGCAAAACGATTGTCGAAGTGGTTCCGATCATTCACATGCAAACGAGATGGCCATCATAAAGACACTCTGTATATCAACATACAACTGAACTAAACTAGTAATGATCTCGACATAACAAAGAAAGATTTAAATGAACTACATGTAAACTATAGGCGAGTAGAATGAATTAATCTCCAGAAGGAGCGGCTTCTTCGGCTCCATTCTTAAGCAGCTGAGTTTTTGAGCGTTCTCCGCTGTGATTCACATTAGTCCACGGTGCTGGTTTTGCATCGGCCCACAAGCAAAATATTGCGTTGCATATGAGCAAAGCGATTGCGTGACACAGGAAGCAGTTACGCCAACTTGGGTAGCTGAAAATGGAATGGATCTTGCATTGATGTAATGCATATATAACAAATAAGTTGTAATTATGTTAAGGAAGAACGAAGTAAGTGAATTCATGATATTGCAGTTATTTTTCACGATTGTTGAAGTCTTAAAATATTCGAAGAAGTGGGTTGCTGACCGTTATAAGTCTTCCAGAACCTGAAGTAGCTAAGATCCTAAGGACTTAGCTGAGATTATAGATATTACAGAATTATTCCACTCATGGATCTCTTTCATGCGGATGACTTCGTCATGCCTTATGGCTAGGGTAAGTAGCGTGTTCCCAGATGGTGGACAAGACGGTGAAGGTGAATCAAAATCGACTACGTATGTACTTACCATAGTGGTTCGGTAGATCCATTCGTCGAAGTCCTTGTCTCATCTCCTTCGGATGAACTTATGCTTTCCTCACATATGTGATACTCCAACAAAGATACATACGTGCTCTTATGCGCATATGTAGATTGCACTCAACCAATTACAAACCAGCCAGTGGGAAGCTTAATATGGGAGACGATTGGTGATCGCGCCTAATAAAGAAGACCTATCTATGGGTGTTCCGAGATATCCCATTAAGCAACCTGTGGGTAGACTGTGGCCATATAGTGGAGTTTATTTCGCTGAAAACGGCAGAAAAGCAAGTGCTCATAAGAAGAATGTGCTATCCTTCTTGTCATTCAAATGAACGGAATTCAATGAAGCTACTCTGCTGTGTTCACATGGACGAGTGGAAAGTTGGGAGGTGCAAAATAGGTCACTAAATGGCTAATTCGATCATAGATAAAAAGTTTGATATAGATGAAGCATTCAGCGTAAGTCAAACCAGTTACACTTCGCAAAAACGTGTTTCTTACCCAGAAAACTGAATGGAGTTTTCACCCAAGTTACCCAATTACTGGAGCAGTTGAATCTCAAGAGGCTGTCAAGCATTCGAACCCGCATCTCATTTTAATGTTACTTCTTCAAGATCACCATGGATTAATAGGAAAGATTGAAAAACCTCAGCCCCTGTATAAAAGCTAAAGAGGAATATTTTAAAAAGGACTTAAGTAAACCTTACAAGGAACGTTATCCGGATACGACCGGTGGTAATCACAGAGCATTTATAGTTCTGATAAATCCAGAATACTTTGTTGGAGATTTTTTTATAACTCAGTTCAGCGCTATTTGATATTTATAGCGCTATTCAAGAATTTTTATCATTCGATTAATGAAAACTGGATCATAAAATTGGCTTACTCATTTTGAGCAACAATCGCATGTACCACAAACGGTTCCAGGAGTATCGTCAACGCCCAAATATTCATTATCTAAAATCAGTAGAGGTTTCCCTCGTCATTTCAACTATAGCTTGTTCCATTTGAGTGTTCGTCTTGGAAAAAGAAAACTCCATTTGGTTGTAATTTAAGAATTGCTAAAAATCTTAAAGCATGATTTTGGTCGTACTTTTCGCGCTTCCAGGTGATCTGCTAAGACACACCGCAAGCACATAGGGCGTACAGACGGTGCGTGTGGCACAGAGGTTGGAGGCGCCACTGCCACACACACACGTGGAATCCATCCCGGTGCCCCATGGCTCACCAAGCCTTCCTTCCCTCCGGGGTCGGCAAATTAGTACCAGACTTGTCTGAGAGGATAGCAGTCATTCCTTTATACTTTGGTAGACCACCGTGAGCCATTGCAAAAGCCAGATATGCATTCAATCACCTCCAACGATGCTTAATCAAGTCGAATGCATGGCGCATCCCTCAGGGATTGATCAACGCCGAGAGCTTTATCCTTTGTCCCTCTATGTAGAGAACGCAGGTTTTGATATTAATTTGCATGAGTGTACTAACTCACATTGTAGACTCGTTATCAGAACAAGGAGATAAGTGCTAAAATTCTTGCATGCAATATTTTCATTCCCCAGGAAAAACAATAATTATATGGTTACATTGCCAACTTTTCAGCTGTTACCTAATTATATGCATCAAAAATTTGATTCAACCTGTGTCATAACAAAGTGTCCGTATTGACGCGAATGCAGTGTAGCACATTTGTTAAAACCAGCAGTGTTTAAGCCAAGCAGACTTTCAGCGAACACCTATAATCATTTCGACTACTGTAGCATCATAGTTTGTAATTACACAGCACATAGTATACTGTACAAACATACGAGCACAACGATGGCTATGACACGATTTTCACGTGGAATGAACGCCAAAGTTGCGAAGAATATCGCCGAAGCTCCCAAGGCCAGTGAGTTGTAAACGCGAAGTTTGCATGTTTCGTCGAAACACCTTAATATGTGTGGCCTTAACTCTGGGACGAAAAAAAAACCTTATGAATCTAAACTCGTATGGCTGAAAAAAGTCCTGTTCTTTTCTACTCACGTCAACATGTCGCTTGAAACACCACCAACTAGTTTCAGGAAGAATTGTACGGCAACAGGTAGAGCGCCTAGGAAACTTGCAAAAAACAAACGATACAGCGTAAATGCTACGGTAACACATCAATCAATAACGAAAAAATAGATAAACTTATCAGTCTTGAGCACATTGTAGTGTAGATAATCGTTCAAATACTGAGGATTGAACATAGCGACCAACTGGAATATTCGAATCAGCTTATTTATGCTATGACATTATTAAAACGTTTATCTCTATGGAAAGAGACCCACCTGAACAGCCAACAAATCCGCGAAAGCCGCAATCCAGACACCCCATAGTGTTTTCGATGATAATATGGCACGAAACGGTATGTCATTTTTAGCATAGTCTTTCTAAAAGTATTAAAAAATATGGTGGTGCAGAGACGCCAAACTCATAAGGGATTAGCGATTTTTATTGATTAGCTATGAGGACAGGTGTCGTCACTAATGACAAGTGAATGTTGTGGTGAAACATAATCACCAAGCGTACTAGTACTTAGTACTAAGAACTGTTTGTCATACTAGTTTTTCTCTAATTTATTGATCAATTACAAATAAATGGGCCAATATCACAGTGGTTGTGTCACCAATCATCACGAGGACGGTGGTTTCGACCCCACTACAGGGCCACCAAGCCTTTTATTCTTTCGTGGTCGAAAAATTGGTACCGGAGTTCTTCGGAAGAAAACTCACTCCCATCCAAGTGGGAATGTTCTAGCCCGACTATCTCAGAGCTCCAAAGACAATCGACTCGACCAAAATTCTACGACGTTCAAGGTGAAATAAAAATCCTCAAGCAGCAGCTGAAGCCATACGTTAAAAGTTGGAAGACTTTCTTTGATGATGGATGCGAGGAAACGAATCGGAAGTGAGAAGTGCTGGGGTCCACATAGTAGACGTGAAAGACGGGTCGTGTAAAAATAATTGCAAAGAAGAGTGGGCGAAAAATGAAATTAACAAGACGAAAGATATTTTTCATGAGGCATTAGATTTCCTTTACCAATACGAAGTCGTTTAACCTAACACTATTGTCATTACTATGAATATAAAGATATTCTGATGGGAGGTGCACATTGCGATTCCATGTGAACTCTGTGCGGTTGGTCTCCACGTGACATATTTAATGGAAGACTCATAGAAAGCGGTGAGTGTGCAACGATTCTGTGTTCAATGTGATTGAAATTTTTGTTTAGCATTTTCTCTGTTTGGCTATGGAGGTGCTTGGCCGAATAGATTGCAGTCAACTTAACCTTTCCAGACTCCGAGGAAGGAGAAGTCCGCCGAAACGTCAGCTTGTTCGTGAACAAAGAATAAAATCGCGTTTGCTCAACAAGAATATGAAAGAATAAAAACGAGATATTCTTACTTTTTACTTTGTTTAAAATGTCATTATCGTTCAGGTTCATGTCGATTTCTCATCATCATTGTTAATTCATAGGCCCTCAAGTGGAGCAGTGAGGAGTTGGCGTTCATTAACACACGCACGAGGCTATGGTTTACCTACACCGCGGTGTTGTCAAGCCTCCCATTTCTTCAGAGCAAGGAGATTGATAATAGACTTCTCTAAGAAGAAATTCTGCGAATTCACAAAGATTGGCGACTACGTGTAGTGAAGACATTGGAAGGCCTACTCCAGGATTCCGGGGCGAACCTACTCTAACAGTATTCAACGACATTCATAAAGAACAGCAGAAGCGTAGAGCAGCAGCAAACCTAGATGCAGTAGATGCGAATAAACTGGTTGAAGCAGAGAAATGCTGTGATTTTCAGAATATTTGATGTAGACTCATGTAAGGTAGGTAAAAACAAGTATTAACCATTAACTGACCTTTGACAATTTTCCTTCCTGAATATGACTTAACTCTTCAGCGCTGACCAATGCGTGTTCATCGGGACGATCTTTGTAGATAAGCACCCAACAACAGAATGCAAACACTGACAAACCAGCATGAACATAGTAGACCGATTGCCAACCCCAAGACGTTGAACATAGAGCACCTGAACGGAGATTTTCATTGCTGCTAAATTTTTCCTGCCATGGTCAACCAAAGAAAGACGCTTTACAGCAAGTGATTTTTGTGGACAAAGTGGACCGTATGCATCATCTTCAATGTACATCGCGTTTGGCAAGTAGCCCTAAGCGACCACATTGTTGAGTATTAATGGATACTGCTGGGTCGACGGCGAAGGTGTCAAATAACTGATGTCTCACGAACAAACCTGACACCGGCATCGTAAACATATTACTGAGTTGCGTGCACCCGGTAAGAAGTCCAACGAAGAGCCCATGTTCAGTGAGTACAGCCCAATCGGCTGTCACAGCGCCAATGATCGGAAATGTTGCCGAGAAAGCGACACCCTGATAACAAAGGCACTCTCTCAAAGGTACTCAAAGGTTCTACTCTGTAAATTGTACACGGAAATTACACTTAATCGTTTGTACAATTAAAACGCATACGACAAAATAGCATCGGAAAACATAAAATATTGCTATCAATTCATAGTGCGAGCGATCAATAACCATACTTTGCATTGGTGCAGTTAAATCGCCAGCAAATTCTAAGGACAGAGCATACGATCGTGATTTAATATGAAGACTTTACGTCATAGGAGTCCAGCTAATAAGTCCAAAAAAAATGAAGTAGGAATTGGAAAGATCATGAAAAAGTGCCGATATGAAAAGCTCTAATACAAGGAACTCAGTGGTGCTGCTAACTTGTTCAGTACGAGCAAAACAGTAGCATACTTTATTGCGCAACTGCTGCGCAACTACTTCCCTAGATCTTTTCTCTTCTTTTGGTGGTCAATGGAATGATAGTTGAAAAATTCAGACATTCCATATCAGCAAGGATATTTCTGGGAACGGTATATCATTGTTATTGTTGTTTTCATCTGATGTGATAAAAACGAAACCCAATCGATACTGACCTGAAATGTTCGTGCGATCAGAAAGTATATAAAGCCGTATTCGTGAGCTAAAGGCACCAAAGCTGTGGACACTAAAATTGTCAACGTCAGTAGAATCTATAGAAAGTGTTGAAGAAGAAAAGCATAAAAGAACTGAAGAACTCTTCAGTCTATTAATGCCCAATTATTTTATATAAAGTAGTAATCATATGCAGTAGTGTGGCTTCCTTCACCACCAGCTCTCTGAGCATTCGCTTCGTCTATTCTAAATATTCAGTAGTAAAAACAATAATATTACCAATGCAAATAACAATAGTAGTAATAATAGTAATGCTTTACTAGTTGTTACAGTAACCATTGCAATCACTTGTTGTTCCTCCTTTGATCGTAGGGTGGTCCGAGTGGAAGCAAGTAAGCAAACTCTCAATTAGTCTCTGTCGTTTGTCCAAATTGTTCGAAAATTTGTTCCCGTGGGACAAGTAAAGCAACTTATTTTTGGCCACAAATTTCGTAAGGAAATCTTATCATCCAATTGACTGCCTTCATGCACAACTCTTCAATTCGAAGGCTCATGCTCTCCGTGAAATATTCAAAGATATCTGTGTGAATCATGAGGGATGAAATCCCTCTCAGCGCCATTAACATCTGCCAGTATTCATCCCTTCTGGCCTATGTTATATGATTGATGTCATCAGAAAAGCGAAGGTTAATTAGCTTGCAGCCATTGGCCTTCATTCTCACGTTATCTCGTTCCAGTCTTTCGCTGACATTTCAAAGATTGACATTAAATAATTCCTTTTAGGTGGTATTGGATATAAAATAGTTGTATGCAAGGAGGATGAGAAATATCACTGTCAATGAAATAAGGGCAGAAGCGATGAATGGATGACCTTTCAGCAGCTACCCTCTTGGATGGAATAGTCGTCCGATGCAAGCGCCTGCAATTGGTAAAGTGCCGATGACCTTTGCATACGCTCCTTACAACCCGCACAAATTCAGCCAACACTGCTCCTATCCTCCCAATAATCTCATTTCATCGCTTCCCTGGAAAGCTTCACAGGCACCGACGAAAGTTATTAGTGCACGATGATGGTGACAACAACATCTTGAAGGCTGGCCAAAGTGGTAAACAAATCCAATTTTATGATGGCTTTCGGATCTCGATTATTAAACTTTTACGAATCACTCTCCGTTCTGAGAGAAAAAGAGCCTTTCTCTCACTTTAGTTCGCAGCATCCTTTGAATGATGCCAATGGCCGTTGAAAGCGCTGTTCATATCACACACTAACGACGTTACAGAAGTTGTGGCCTACCTTTGTGGAGATCTTACAGGCTCTTGTAAAACGACTTTTTTTCGTCTTCGTCATAACTGAATATTAAAACAAAAAAGACGAATCGTAAATAGGCTGATCTGGATCGTCACTTAGAACTTAAAGAATATAGTGTCCGACGTCGATCAGTCCCTGACGGTTGCGCCATTCGATGACACCACTAATCCTCGTATGGTGATTGAATGCGCATCTCGCTCATACAGTGGCTTGCAGTGAACTACTGTTGTTTCAGATCAGTGCTGCTATACTCCCAGACAAGTTTGATATTAATTTGACGGCGCTGGAGGGATGGAAGTGTTGGTGAGCTCGAGGTGCGGAGTCGTACCAACGACTAATTGTGTATTACAGAACGTCTCCAACCACTGCAGTACATACACCTTTAGATCGTCAATCGTTAAAAAAAATAAATGATCATGGCCAGTTCATGGTCACAACAACTCCTTTCCAGACAACTTATACACCGTCCCGTACTCAGAAGGGTAGTAGTTCTCCAGCAGGATATGATGAGGAAACATTTGCTCCTCTTTGACATCTTAAATAATCGTCTTCATGGCTTGCACTACTAAGTTCCTACTGGAAGCTTCCACATACGCTGCCATATATATCACTAACATGTTTATTCCAGGTTATAGAGATGAGAGTCCTTTCTGTTGCTGTTTTTGGCGAGTGATGCCCACAACCAGCTTTCCAAGATGTTTGCTGTGTGATTGACTTTTGGGGTCCACCGTTGTAGGATGTTGGTTTTTTATGCGCTCGTTGCTGACATGTTAGCAGCTATAAAGAATTGCTCCAACGATGCGGAAGCTTATCATTGTAACAGTTCCCAGGATCGACTTTCTATTAACCTCGGCGTTGGATTATAAATTCGTCGTTTTGTTTCTCAGCAAGCGAAAAAAGCGGCTCTGAAGAAGGCGATTCTGCCGAAACGTCAATTACGGTTGTGTTGCAAGTGTGTATGGAAGTAAACTTATGCTGTCTAACAACTTCGCGATTGCTCAGAAGCTTATGAATATACTCAAGACGTTCCACCTTCTGCTGTATGAAGGTACTTGTGATTTCTCTGTCTACTGTATCGTCTACTTCCATGGTTTCAACGTCGTCAATGTTCTTTATTTTATCGATGCACCATTGCATAGATTTTTCCCGTCGATGAAACCTAGAGGTTACACATTTCATGGGTGCAATCGCTAGATAGTCTGTAAGGATTCATTGTGAATCTTCATTTTACTTGATGCCAACTATAGTATTTCATTTAGTTCGCGTCGCTCGTGGGTTCTTTCGTGCAAGCTGTTGACGATATCAAAAAAGTAAACAAAGAAGTGTCCTCTGTTGACAACGATAGCTCTATCACACCATATTCAGTAACTTAGCAGATGCAGAGTAACTTCAATTCAACCACCCTATTCATCTGGTCCACATTCTAACTTATCATCGAAGAACGCGTCCTAGATCATTCAGGATATTACCAAGAAATTCGAACATTATTGCTGGCATGCTTCATTGGTTCGAACCTTCATTGGTTCGGTAGAACACTTTTTCGTGACGTTTAGTGAATTTCCGGATTGGCGTACTAAGAAAGCGTAATAGTAACCAGCGGTTGCCAGTACTTTCGAGATGCACTACGAATTTTATTCTATTCGAAGCGTCGTGGAGGTGATTGAATGTTTATTTACCACGTACAACAATTTGCCGTGGGCACGCCGGTGAAGCAATCGTTGATGTTGTTTGCATCCTTCTAGACAAGTATGAGACCAGTTTGAGGACGTTCATTTGATGGAGGGCTTGGTTTTCCAGGAGAAGTTTTCCAGGCGGGATTAAACGAATAACCACTATCGTGTTGCATGGGAATCTTAACCACTACGCTACACGCTGCCCATTCCGCCTGTGAGCTCAGTTTATTTTTGAGTTCGTACTTGTGTTAAACCAGTTTCGTCTGAAGGACAATTTTTACACAACATTTCAATTGAACATCGACAATTGAAACTGACAGCAGTTCCCGTGATAAAGGAAGACTCGCACAAGCCTAAGCAGAAACAATGCTTGTGTGCAAGTGTTTATTTCTTTCGTCTTCATTTGAGCCGTTTTATTACGAAGTTAGCAGTTGCCTGAGGCATTTGTTTGCTTGAAGCAAGTAGAAGAAATGTCATTTGCAAGATATCAATATACAATGAAAACCCTAATAACCGGTACTTTCCTGATGTTATGATCCCTATTCTAGAGCTTTCCATCTGTTCCACTCCATCTCTGCTTGTTTTCTGCTAAACCACGACGAGAAGCCGTTAGTCACAATCCTTTCCCAGCATTCAACACTTCTAAGATTCCAATACCGGCAAGCGAAAATGTTTCTTCTGCGTCAAGTGGATAAAGTGTCATCCGAAGCAAAGAAAATAAATTGATAAACCTATCAACATCTTTTGGCTAAACGATTATCGCCGGCCAGAATTTGTTAAACTTCACCAATTCGCGCTCTAATTAATATCATCGCTCCAACGCAGATAGTCGACGATCACACTTATTGTGACTTCGACATGATATTTTGGTATTTGTGAAGAGATAGAAGATACTGTAATGCCGAATTCTCTAGATGGATGGTGGTGACTTCATAGAATAGCACACATGATGAAATTAGTATAGAATCCATGAAGAATCCTGAATTTATCTAATTATCGAAAACGTCCAACAATTAGCGAGTATCCTTTGTTCTTCTCTCATTCAGGAATCATTAACGCTCCATATTACCGGAGTCCCATGCAAACCGCCCTTAAATTTTAGAGATATTCGTAAGTTCGAACATTCTCTGATTTGTTGAGGCTTGAGATCCACTCCACTAATTGTTCATGGCAGCCCGGCCGGGAAAAAAGTACTTGTGAACTCACATTTCGAATAAGTAACTCCTTGTTGACGAAAATAGTTAAGAATCAGGTAATTTCCCCTCTCCTTCTTTCCTACATTATTTTTCTCTCTCCCTCTTTTTTTTGCTCTTGCTCTATCTTTCTCTCCTTATCGTAATGACCAAATCAACGATATTACAGAAATTCGTTCTTATAAATGGAATGAAATGAATCATGAGGGCTCCAGATCACATGCTCTTCTAATTTTACTGCTTAGTTTTGCACTTAGATTTTAGTGCACCCTTCGAAATTTCCAATCGTATCACCTGTCGATGAATTGCTTCAGTCGACTATGTACTGAAGCTTTTCGTACCTACTGTTTACGGTAAGGACGGTGTTCCGATTTCTTGACAGTTACTAGTTATATAATAAAAACCTGTGAAGAATCTGGGCATAAAATATGAAATGAAGAAATTGAAACTAAGAATCTCTTCAATTCATCGTTAGATTTTCAATGCAAACATATATTGTCGCAAGTTCATGTATACAACCACAACCGCCAACTTCTCAGAAACACTGGGTACGACAATAGACCACATTGAGGTATTGCTAGTTCGCGTAAAGCTATCCAATGGACCGCACCACATTGTGTGATAAGATAAAAAGGAGATGAGGCTCTCAGTGTTGAATAGTCCCTGAGAGATGCGCCATGCATTCGACTTTATTAAGCACCGTTGAGGGTGATTGAATGCAAACCTGGCCCTCACAATGACTCGCGGTGGCTTACCGATGTATCGAGCCAGTGCTGTTATCCTCCAAGACAAGTCTGGTACCAATTTGTGACCTAGGAGGAATGGAGGGCCTGATGAGCCTGGGACATGGGAATCGATCCTCTATGTATTGCAAGGCGCCTCCGACCACTACACTACACGTGTCCCTTTGAGATATGATGAAGTCGAAAATTTTGGTATGAAGCCCTTAATTTTAATTATTACGAAATTTCAGCATTGAGCAGGCTATTGGGTTCAACCATGGAAAAGGTTTAATGTTAGTTAGGCTTTCGGAAGGAAATCTAACCGCCTCGCAGTAATACCCAAGGCACGACGATGGGGTGAACCATTGAAAGTCATTGAAGTCCTTAATATTACATAGGGTTGTATGTATGTATACTAAAAAGAGAAGATGTGGACAAACCTGCTGAAATGATTCCAGCCGACAGAAACACCCATTTTTTAGTGTAGTGTTGGAAAAGATAAGTATACGGTAGTGAGACGGCTAATGCTCCGATAGCAACACATGCTTGGAGCCAACTTTGTTGAGTTTTATTGTAGTTCTCTACAAAACATCTACATTTATGTGGAATTTAAACACAGATATTTAATTATAAATATTTAAACAATAAATGATAAAGAGCTCAGTGTTGATTGCTCCTTAACGACGCTCCACGAATGGCGAATGATTGCATATCTCTGAGGTTTATGATTCCTTAGGGGTGCCTGCCGACGTACCAACTCAGTGTTTTTATCCTCTCAAATAGGCCCGGCAAAAATTTCTCGACAACAGGAAGATCACGTGCTTGGTTAGCTCTTGGTTTGGGATTGAAACAAAGATTGTGTGTACATTTTAGGCCACCAATAACTACGGCATTACGGCACTACACGCATCCGATACAAAGGGACACCGCACCTGTTGCATGAAATGTAAGGGAATCGTCGTTACATAGTCCGTTTTGCGCTGTTTTTTTTTACTTAAAACAAAGCAACCGTATCTTTCATCCTTTGAAGAGAAATGAATTCTATACGATGATTGACGACCGTTTCCTTCAAGACACTTCCGGAAATCAAATTTGTATTATGAATTCGTTATAGTGAGTTTTTCATGGTTGTTTGGTGTAAAAAATCTATGAATCGGCCACAATAATCCCAGGGCTGCCATTACAATGGGGAAGTGTCGTGAAGGGAATCGAGTTGATGTACTAAGAGTGCAACAACGTATGCCACTGCAATTGACCAATCAATGACAGCAGATTCTGCTGAAGAAACTTGAGCTCGAATGTTTTTCAAGTGCCAGGCTGTTCAGGAGGCTTCGAAGCTTCGAAAAACGATGAAGTTTAAGGATCTAACTAGAATGCAAAACTCTTCATTCGGTACCTCGTCTGTTTTATTCATCGACTTTATCGCCGAAGGACGGATTAGCATTTCTTCAAACATCTGGACAATTTCAGTCATTCTTGAGAAAACAATCACTATTGCGCTGGGTAGTTGAAAAGGCTAACCAATAGAATCCGGAGATTCAAATTTTCACAGGCAGAAAGAATGTCTGTGATATAAACACACTGATAAAAGCTCCTTGACTTTAAAGGGCTTCCACTTCAATTGCCAAAGTTGTTCTCCAAAACAGAAATCATAGAATTTTAACCTTTCGCTCAAAATCGGTAATGAACCGAAAGGTCAAAGGCCAATGGCGGCAATATTTAAGCCCTCCCTGCCTTATCGAAGCTGAGTAAGTCTAAGAAATAGAAAATGGGGTAATAGATGGCGCCTCACCAACTTCGCAGGTCTAACAATCATTATTAAATAAGTGACAAACATAGTGATTAAGCAGGAATTTAAAAGTGTCATGCTCACTTGCGTTGTCTGTGGACGAGTTGATAGCATTTTCCGGTGTCATGCAAATTTTTGTAAAATTATATGTCGTCATATTCGATAGTAATGATGTTAGACATAATGCTGACGTAACAAGTATCTGAAAATAGTCAGTGGCAGGTCAATACCTACAAACCATGTCGATATTGATTAGATGGGTAATGAATCAAATGAGACTCACAATGTATCGTAATCCTGGTATTTTGCAAGACATTGTCAAATTTAGTCTCGTTTATTATTGTCGTCTTTACTCACCACTGCTGCCTTTCTTTTATTAGTAAGACAACCTTTAGAAAAGAATACGAAAATAGTGAAATCAACAGAAATCTTTTCGTCGAATAAGTAAGTTGACAGAGAAATGAATTCAATCCTACCGAAGGCAATCTGAAGGCAACAAAATGTCAAAAACGTTTCAGATGATTCAAAGGACTTCTCGTACTGAACGAAGTTCAGAAAAAGACATATCGACGACGATTCGGTGATTAATAAATAAACTTTACTCGAGTAAGATGAGAATGTGAAGGATATAACGAGAAATATGATGATCTGCATCGTCATCGCTTCGATGAAATATCGAGAGACAAAAAAACATCAGCGCGAGACAATCGTATTGAAGAAGATTTGACCAAAGGAAGAATCATCCAATGGATTTCATTAAAGTAAGGCTAGAAACTAAGACTAGTGGTAAAGAAGAACGTGATGTGCTTCTTCTGCTAGCGCCGTCAGTTTGTGTGTTTCTCATCCGCTCCTAGCACTCTTTCTGTTCTTTGTGTTTTGGCGCTAACAACCCGCCCATTCGGCAGGGGCTAATCCTATTGTGTAAACAACCCACGTGCCAAGTAAAGATTCTTGTTCATTTTTGGTCAACAACAAATTATGTCGATTCATAGGTTGCCGTCGCTTGAATTATCTTGCAATCATTCTTCGACCATATTATCTGTTCATCTACATTTCTAGCATTCCGAATAAAAGAAATGATAAAGAGTTCTTTCGTTTCGGCCTATTATACTGCGATACACAACCATGCATTCGACTCCATTCCTAAAATCGTAGACTTGATTCAGTGCACATTTTGCCTACACAATGACTTGCGATTGCCTAATGGCATACCAAACCAAGGGGACCGACCTAGGTTTTGGATTCCTGTGCGAGAATAGCGGCTTTTATTTCAACATCTTTTGCGTTCTATACGTGTCTAGTAGAGTGTTCTGCTTGACCTTAAGTTCCCCCCCACCTAGGTGCACTTTATATGGACGCAAAATGGTTTACCCGTTTCGCCAGCACATTCGTCCCAGATAGCTTGACAAGAGATCTGTACAGTATACCCGAACTCATGCAGTTACTGCTTCTACTGTTAGCGCAAATAATGCAGTTGCACGTTTCGCATAGATGGTCATAAAGGATAAAGGATAAAGTTCTCAGTGTTGATGAATCCCTGAGGGACGCGCCATGCATTCGACTTCATTAAGTATCGTTGGAGGTGATTGAATGCATATCTGGCCTTTACAATGACTCGCGGTGGGCCTGCCGATGTATCGAGCCAGTGCTGCTATCCTCTCAGACAAGTCTGGTACCAATCTGTCGACCTCGGAGGATGGAAGGCTTGATGGACCATGGGCGCAGGAATGGATTCCACGTGCGTGTCGCAGTAGCGCCTCCAACCATTGCACCACACGCGCCCCCATAGATGGTCATACAAATGAATAAGAACTAGTTTACGTCTTAGAGTGTTCGATGATATTTCTTTCAATCACTGCCACCAATCTCTCTGAACTGGTCGCTTTCAAGCAACGTTGTATAGTTGTACTTATTTCGGTGGAAATGAATAGCAGGATAAACGAGACCTTATTTTCACTAGAATTATCGTTTAGGGCGTCGTTTTTCCTCTAAATATATTCCGAGAAGCTGCAGTTTCGCACCCACTAGAAATGATTAATCTTCATACCGACTCCAAGGATTCCTTCTTCTGCTTTCCTCCCGTGCACACATTGGTAGTTGTTCGAAACGTGATTTTCATAAGTGCCCATTTTGTGTGCGAAAAGTGAGAAGAGAGGTAATGAACCAGTATCTCTTTATCACTTAGCACTCGATACTATTTGATGGTGCAGCCTTTTTGGACAGGCTTATTTAAATATTCAAGAATGGAATCCCCTCTTTCTTCGGTTTCTCTTTAATAAACTTTATGTATTCTGTTTATTTAGCAATTCGCATCATTTGTACATTCCCTCTTGTGTTCAGGTGATGAGGATACGCTCGCCGATGTACACAAAGCAGAATAGGGGACGGAAACCAGTAGCATTTTATATACTCTCAGATGAGTCCGGCACCACTTTATCAACTCTCAAAGAATGGCGGAAGTGGTTAGGCCAGACCGCGGAATCAGAGATGAAAACTTTTGCGTTGCAGGAGTCCACTAATCACTGTGCTATACGCGCCGCATTAACTGTTTTCTGAGGACACGATGAGTGAACATTGTTGGTGAACCTGTTTTTTGAACTTCGGCTTTTCTTTGTGCTTGTTTCCACCGCATTTCTTCGCGAAGAGCACGCAAATACGTCGTCACGGTAGAGTACAGTAGGCCATCAAAATGAAAGTGAGTAGGCGTTCTAGAACGCCATTGCGTTCTTCAGAAAGCTTCAGGTGCTAATCGAATCAGATTCTGGTTTCTAATGTGACGAAGAAAAAAAATAAATCAAGTTATGTTTTTTGTTTTCAATTCCACTAATTTCAAGATACTTTCCAAAACTCCATCAAAAAAGAAGTGGTAGTGTACGGTAACGATCCTTTTCGTATGTGGATACGCATGCATTATTCCCAATTGGTAGCAACGTATACGTGGTTGAATGCGTATTGGGTTATATACTCATTTGCCGTGACCCATTGATGTATCAAGTTGGTTCTTCTGTCTTTCCACATAACTCTACCAGTTATTTGGGAAGTCCGGAGGGATAGATGTTTGGCTTTCTTCGGCCACAGGATCGAACCAAGGACCAAAGTATGCATTCCAGGATGGCTTTAACCACTGCGCTACGCACCTCTGGAACTTAAAAGAAAACGTTATCAGATATTTCTTTATGCTTATTTTACTGATTTTTTCATAAAGAAATAGAACAGGACACCATAAATATCGTGCTCCTAAAATTTACCATAAGCCTCAAAACTCGGTGTCAATAAACTTTTTCGTCAAAACCAGATCAAATCAAAAAGATTCGATATCGAAAATCGATTAGGTGGATAGAAGGCTTATTTTGAAAATGGCTGTTCGATTCAGTTTTGTATTGTGAAAAAAGTCGACTACATTTCAACTTCTGTTACTTGTTAGCTCAATACTAGTTTATCTATATTCCCTGGATTCCTTCTTGAAGCAAAAAATTTCATTTAAAAAATCGTCAGATGCTAAATAAAAAGAACTTCTGGGAAGACAAAGATAACGGTGTAAAAGCATGTGTCTGATCTAGAAACATAGGTTTAGTGTCCTCATGAAAAATGATCAATAATCGCAAAAATAGAGAAATCAAAAAGTAACAAATGAAAGCAAATCAATCACGTTAAGGGCAGATCGATAAAATCGATAAAGTATTTGTTAACTTTCATTGAAATATGCAAGCGGAAGGCTTCAGTTAATATAATTTAATTAAATATGTTATACAACATGACAGCAGAAATTGCCGTAGTGGTACGGTTGTATGCTGCCTAATGGAATTCACGGTGAAGTAGCACGGGAAAAAATTACTCATTATGTCGGCATTTATTAGATCCCTAAGACCAAATTCACCGCAAAACTTGGGACTCAAAATCCGAAAAGGCATCTTGAATAGACTCAGAACCCATCGCGATGATTTTCAAGGGTTAAAAAAGGAAAAAGGATTGGAATAGCTCGTGTAGCGTCAAAACTCATCAGGATGGATTGCAAGTGCTCAAAATCCACCAAGATAAGGTATGCATGAGCGCACAACTCATCAGGATGTGTTGCATGGGCTCAATACCATATGCAATGGTTTCTCTAGATTCAAAATCCTACAAAATAATTTTCGTAAGTTTAAAATCTGAAGGAGTCCTTGGCATAGGCTCACCACCAGTTAGGCTGGTTACCATGGTTTCAAAATCCGTCGAAATAATCGGTTCGAAACTACAAAAGGGCTCAAACATTAGCAGGATTGTTTACATGGGCTTAAATGTGAATAGAATGCTAGGCATGCGGAACAAATCCGACACAAAGCTAACTGGTGTAACAAAATCCGATTAGATAGTCTTCATAGTCACACAACCCGATTAAACATTGTTGATAGATATATACCAAACGAGAATGAATGGTTTTCATGGATACCGAATTCGATTGAATACATCTCAATAGCACCGAACTCTATCGAACGTCTTTCGTGGTCATAAACTTCAGTGGAATGGTTTGCAACATGTTCACCAAACTCAAGATGAAACGGCTTGAATGGTCATTAAACCTCATCAAATCAGCAAAACTGGTATAATATTGAAGTGACTAAGCCCCCAACTATAGAGGGTTTTTTCTCGCTTCTTTTGAGTACAGCATAAAAAAGCGTTAAAAAAGGGGACAGAGGCAGAGAAATGAGAATGACAGCTGCTGTAAACCACCACTTCAGTTCGCGGGACGGCTTGTGTTTGTATGTGTGTATGCCTACGTGCCCAACGTCTTTTCCTCCTACGACACGCCAGGAAGGACAAAGAATTCCCGACTCCATGTCCACCATTTCGACTCAACGGTGCTTCCTGCATTAACGTATGTGTCAGAAACCTCGTCGCTGCTTAAACAGGATGGAAAATCACTCAGCGTTATTGAACGCACAGTCGATAGGACGATGCTAAGAGTATTCTGTTTAACACAAGTAATGGAAGGGATCCAAAGCTCCGACCTAAGTTTGCGATCAAAAATCAAAGATGCCGTTCTGTACGCCAAACATTCGAAGATAAGTTGGGCCGGACACGTAATGCTTATGAACCGACGGACCAGAGCCGTTAATTACTGGATTGCTCGGGATGTAAAAAACACTGCAGGAAGACCACCGACTCAATGGTCAGAGTTCTTCATGAAAAGCCTAGGAGAAAGTTATGATGCTCGACGAATCCCTAGAGCGAGCAGAACCCACTGGACTACTCTTGCACGCAACAGGGAAAAGTGGAAGATTTACTGGCGCCCGTTCGGGATCACTCGACGATCAACGGGACTACAAGTGAAACAAGTTATACAGTTTCTGCAATTATACTTATTTAATAGTTTTATCTTCAATGAAAAAGTCATGTACTACAGTGGTTTGAAATCCCTTGCAAAATACGCGTCGTCGCTGGTTTAATCTTGTTCCTAGGGTTAGTCAAGCTTTTCCATTCCTTTAGGGTCGGCAAACTGCTAGTGGACCTATCTGGAAGGATACAAACACCGACCTGATACGTTGATAGACCGCCCGAAGTAATTGTAAACGGTTGATATGCATTTAATCATTTCTACGATGCCATGAATGGACTGGAATGCATAATGATCCTTCAGGGATTGATCAATGAAGAGCCCACTACCACTTATGCTTTAGGAAATTCTTTTGCGACCTATGTATGTATGCGGTGTGAATAGTCTTTCTCAGCTATTTTTCTCGTCTTCAAGAATATCCTTTCAATCTAAGAGTGTATTCAAGAGCGAAAAGATCTGAAAAGGTAGAATATCTGTTGTAGGTCTAAAAAGTGCCAACCATGGCATTGTTATGTTGGGTGGAGAGTGATTTTTTTTCAAACACGTCGCATCGGCTGAATGCTTTTGAAGTGGTTCGGATGTCAGTCATGGATTGCTGTCTTTTTGAACAGATGCCCATGGGGGTGATCGCCCGGATCTGTTAGCAGTTGGTTCGATGGCTTGTTGACTTCAACTTCGCTTTACAATAACAGACGACAACTCATGCTAGCAACACGTTATCAGCTTAGAAAAAACTGTCTTTTTGACTGAACGAGAAAAACAAACAGGTAAAAGCAACAAATGCTGTAATGTCTGGGTATTACGAAAGCGATTAGCAAAATAGCCGTAACAGAAAATCACTGAAGGGTCTGCACATGTCGTAGAAAGACATAATCAGATGTTTTTAGTTTCAGAGGACATCAATTTCACCTAAAGGACGACAAGAATTACAACCTGCGAAGTGTTTTTTTTTAGGATAAAAAGCGTTCCATCAGATTTTTTTCTTTGACGACTGAACGACGAATGAAGAGTTGGGAGTTCGACGTCAATCATGTAACGATTCTCATTCGAAGCTACTATTGTGTTAACAGAGACTACTGAAAAATGAACGATTCAAACAGCTTCCTAGTTCTGTAGAAAAGAAAATCATACACTGCATGACTGCAAAAATATAGCAAATTAGTCTTTTTCGGACGACTGAACGAGAAAAACAAACAGGTAAAAGCAACAAATGTTGTAATGTCTGGGTATTACGAAAGCGATTAGCAAAATAGCCGTAACAGAAAATCACTGAAGGGTCTGCACATGTCGTAGAAAGACATAATCAGATGTTTTTAGTTTCAGAGGACATCAATTTCACCTAAAGGACGACAAGAATTACAACCTGCGAAGTGTTTTTTTTTAGGATAAAAAGCGTTCCATCAGATTTTTTTCTTTGACGACTGAACGACGAATGAAGAGTTGGGAGTTCGACGTCAATCATGTAACGATTCTCATTCGAAGCTACTATTGTGTTAACAGAGACTACTGAAAAATGAACGATTCAAACAGCTTCCTAGTTCTGTAGAAAAGAAAATCATACACTGCATGACTGCAAAAATATAGCAAATTAGTCTTTTTCGGACGACTTTACAGTTTACAACACTAGTGAACAGATGCCAAATTATTGGGTTGATACAAGAAAAAAAGCAGAATTATTACAAAAATAATGTAGAACCTGTTTGATCTGCGATCACTGGACGCCAAAGTTCTTTTGCGAGACTGAGAGTCTGCATAGTATGAGTCACAGACGGCTCATGAGTTTGTGAATGTGTTACACGACTTGGCAACAGTTGCTTTGTTTTTGTCACCACTGCTGTTTATTAAGTTTACTGAACAAAATAAAAAGTACACATATGGTCAGTCATACCTTCACAAATATGATTACGCTGTAAAGTTTCTCAGTTCCCGGGAACAACTCATGAAAAAAAAAACTAGTTGAAAACAACGAGAAAAAAGAAAATCTTGCAAAATATTCAGGGAGAAGATAGAATACTATGTGTAGTAGACATGAGCAGGTGTAGACTGACAAAAACAAAGGATAAAGCTCTCAGCGTTGATCAATCCCTAAGAGATGCACTATGCATTCGAATTCATTAAGCGTTATTTGGAGATGATTGAATGCGTATCTGGCCTTTAGAATGACTCGCAGTGGCCTATCGATTTGTCGAGCCTGTGTTGATACCCTCTTCCCAGACAAGTCTGGTACCAATTTGCCGACACCGGAGGGATGGAAGGCATGGTGGGCCATGGGCACGGGGACCGATTCCGCGTGTGTGTCGCAGTGGCACCCCAACTACTGCGTCACATGCGCCCTTAACCTTGGCATCGACTGACAAGATTATTAATGTTGTATGACATTTATTTCATCTAGATACGGGAAAGGAACAAAAGTCAAGAATTTTGCGATCAACTCTGTCCTTCAGCTTAATCAAGAGAGCCAGTTATTAGGAAAGGATAAAGGATAAAGCTCTTGACGTTGATCAATCCCTGAGGGATGCACCGTGCATTCGACTTCTTTAAGTATCGTTGGAGGTGATTGAATGCATATCTGGCCTTTACAATGACTCGCGGTGGTCTGCCGATGTATCGAGCCAGTGCTGATATCCTCCCAGACAAGTCTGGTACCAATTAGCCGATCCCGGAGGGATGGAAGGCTTGGTGGGTCATGGACACATTCAACGTGCGCGTCGCAGTGGCGCCTCCAACTACTGCGCCACATGTGCCCCTGTTATTAGGAAATGAACCATAAGTGGTTCAATGCGATGGTGAAGAAGTACATCACCGTTCAGGACGACACGCTTAAGAGGAAATAAAAGGCTTGAACTTCAGCAGACTTTTCTTTTTCCCTTGCCAGTAATTTTTCATAGTTTGGACGTTTTTCCTAATGACGTTCTTCACATCTACCATGTACATCATCAGTTATAGAAACGTATTGTATTCAGAAGTAACCGGCTTTTCTTGGTAAACTGATGACGTCAAGGTTTGACAAGTCTCAAGAAAAAAGGAAAATCAATGAAATGGATAGGAACAGAAGAATAAGAAACGGTTATCATCTGTGCCATTCGTAAAAATTGCGGTCCAACTGGCAGCCAGTGAATTCCACAATAGTTCCTGTTGCGGTTCGAATCTGTACAGTTGGCACCGCCCACTTGACAGGGTGTACGGACAACTCACACATTTCTATCTGTAGATCCTTCAATGTAACTAGTTTTGACCAGAAATCAGTCGGTTTTTGCTGCTTGTCATGCTCGACTTTTTAATTTGGCTTCAAGGTGCAGATGTCGAGCTCTTTAGTTTTTTTTTTTGACTAAATCCAATCCAATCGATGACCCATTCGTTGTAGATAGACATTCGGTTTAGAACGACAACTGTCAGTCACGGTGATAAATCGATCAGGCAGAGTGGAGATTAAAGGAAACAAGATGCGATAGCTGAGCTAAATATCGGCAAACTTGAAAAATTTATTTTTGCCATTATTTATTCAACATATGAAGGGTGGGGCAGATTTTGGCCAGGCTGACCTCAGGATTCCAGAGAACCACAATGGCTTAACTAGCAAATCTCCGAAAAATGGAGATTATCTTGGAGCCCGCACAACCATTGAGGATGGGCCGTTCAAGTATCAAGTAAGTAAATACATGAAGGATACTGTAGATATTCATCTAGAGGCCGTGGTGAAAGGACTTGAATTCCATGATCAGTACTGCTCGCAATTTTCTGCTTTACAAGTGGATTTCGCAGAACAAATTTTCTCTGAAAACCACGTAGTTTTTGATAGATTCTATGGCAGATGAAGTACAGAGCTCCTGCGCTGTTATGGCATAGACACCAACATATTGAGAACATGTCGAGATTTTTAAGAGTAATGAACAAAAAAAAGCTGGAATAAATTTCTTCTAAAATAGAATTGTATTTTGTCTATTGTCAGACCCATTTTACGCAATGAGATGAGACAGAAAATGAAAGCAATCCTCATCGAGATATATGTCAATAAAAGAATGAAGGGTTAAGGAGTCGGCCTTGATGAATTCTCTAGGGGTGCGCGACATCTTCTCTTTCACGAAGCATCGTATAGATTGCAGTTTTTGCTTGAAAGTTTTTAGCCCCAGAACAAGTGCGGTGCCAATTTGAAAACCATGAAAGGCTTAAATAACCTAGGACACGAGATTGAGCTACAGAACACCTGGGTAGCATGTGACACCTAGCTACAGGGCCATGTATAATAATAACAATATAGTAATACAGTAAGCAGTGTACTATCTATGTATGAAGGTAGCTTAATGTGAGAAACCCAGAGTTCCCAATTAGACATTGTAGAAGTGTGAAATCTGTTTGACATACCAATGTAGCCCATCAAGGTATCATCAACACTCACACTATCGATGTTTCACTTTTCACGATAAGAATATAACGATGGACACCAGACGTTTGATAAATTCAGATAGAACACCTGGGGTGCCGGCGAAAGCTCTCACCACCCTGTCGTTCATTGTCTGTTGATGGCTACGAGTAGAAACGAGCACAAGAAGTTTCGCCAACGTTATCTTAAAAAGTAAATGTTACTCGATATCGTTAAAAAAGGTCAAAAAACACAATTAAAATTGTACATGATTGCTGTATTTTCTTCACTATCCTTTGATAATAAATATTTCACCACAAAATCGTCGATTTGCTTCCCCAAACCATAAAAATGGTTAGTCTTTACTGCCGCTTCCTTCTCCTACACAGCCTAACACTTGATGGTGTAATCATAGAGGATAAGGCGTTCGCTATTGACCACTTGCCAAGGGGTACGCCAATTATTCAACTTCATCCTAAGCATCGAAGAGGTGAAAACACGTATATCTAGTCTGTACAATGACTTCTGGTAGTCTACCGATGAATGAAGTCATTTTTTTAAACACTTACGCTCTGGTACAAGTCTCGTCCTACCATGAAGAGCCCGGATGAATGTCAAAGGTATAGATGGAACCAGTGATTAATTCTGTATGTATTGTAAACCACCTCTTGTCGCTGCAGCATTTGTGCTCTCCATTGGAATCATACGTGAACAAACCCGATAAGAGAGAAAAGAGTGATGCTAAGCATTAGAAATCAACACTAGGTTTTTACGATTTTCTCATTCCCACAAATCGATAGAGTATTTAGAAACGGATTGAATGTTTGGAATAACCTGGATTATGAGGTGGTCTCAAGGTTTTAGAGCTGCTGGAAATCATTTCTCTCAAATGGGAAGCCTATCATGCTCACAAGTCTCACCGAATAACATTACCGCCAAAATAAGAGCGTGGTAAAGAGTAAAAAATACAAGTTCAGCAAAAATACTATGATCTCTATGAATAAGGACTACCCAGGGAAAGAAAAGAGAGCATATACAATAGTGGTTTGGCTTGAAGAACGAGATCATAAATTCGCTTTCAAATGGGAAAAAAAGGTGGCCGCTTGCGACTTCTTCTACTGATCTGCTGATTTTTATTTTTCTCATTACTGTTAAGGGGCAAACATACAGATCCATACACCCTTATAGAATATTGCTTGTAAATTTTAGGAAAGCGAACGCTAGTGGCAAAAAATGTCCCGTCTCTTCACCGAAAACTTTCCTCTTGAAGAGAAAAGACTTGAAAAAGAACACAAATGGCTTTTTTGCGTCCAGATCCGCGATCATCTGGAATTCTTCTGTGAACAGTCACACTACATATAAAACAATTTTTCATTTGGTATTGTCCTCACTTATTACCATAAGGTCACATACGCAACTTCTGCTTGGAAAGGACGAATCATGGCGCAGGAATTGATTCAACTTCAACCAGGAACACAAGTAGACCTCTTTGCTAACATGGTGCCATTTTGTAGTCGACTTACACATGCCGAATTGTTTGTTCAGGTAGAGCGATGGACGATTGAGAAGAAGCTTGGTGAAGGTGGCTTCGGTGCCGTATATCGCTGTCGAGATCCCACTGGTCAGTACGCCCTCAAAGTGGAAGGGGTGGCCGAGCAGATTCAGGTTTGTGGGGCCGTTCCTTCAGCAACAGTATCCGAGAAATGTTCTTTTCTGGATTCTCAGAACTTTAACTTTGATGCTCGCCAGAATGTGTTTATGTTAGATCTTTTAAAAGTTATAGGTGTTGAAAAAGCACACATCCAAGCACACACACACACTCACACACACACACATACACACTCACACACACACATACACATACACACAAACACACAATCGTACACACAAACACACACACATACACACACACGCGCACAAACACACAAATACAAACATACCCACACATACATACACACAAACACACACATACACACATACACATACACAAGTACACACACATACACACACGTACACACATACACACATACACACATATACACACACACTGAAAAATTCATTTTTACGCGTTTTGTTATTTTTTAATCTTCATGTTAGAGAGCGGTTTTTGTTGGTTTGATTTCAATATTTTTCGGCGTCCAAAAACATCTACAAAAATTGAATTCACTAATTGTTACTGGTTGATTAAATTAATTGTGTTCAGTTTTTAACCAGGAATCATACTCACACATACACACACACACATGCACACACACACATACAAACACACATACACACATACACACATACACACACACAAACAATCATACACACAAACTCACACACATACACACATACACATACACACACACAGACACACACACACTTATACACTGCTATCTCTTACTATATCCAATATAGTGGATTATCATAAGCAAAGGGATGCTCTATTTCTTTTCGTTAGAGTCTGTTAGACAGCTGAAGGAAGTTGATAACAAGTTATTCCTCAATATCTCCACTAACGATAATTTTCAATGAGATTTTTCGACGACAGTTTTTTCATAACAATTTCCGGTGACACCTATCAACTTATGAATGAAGTTCTTGTTCCACTAAAACCTTCGATAATAGATAAGCTTCATGACCTGGTAACACTGAGGACAGTACATCATCGAAGGTCATCTGAACTGATCGACTTCGTCGGCTATCGCTAGAACTATGTTGATTCGGTAATGAATGAATGACAACCCTCTTCTTACGGATAACTATAAATTCTAGGGCATTATCCGAAAGCCTCGGCAAGCTGCCGGTTTTCGTGGAACCGTGCGCTACGCTCCGATTTCGTGCCATCTTCAGCGAGAATTATGCAGGTAAATTGATTAATTCGCTGATCGATAGATGATGTTGTTCAGGAAGAGTCTAATTATTCAGGAAGGATGACTGTGAGACATGGTTGTACATGCAAGTCGAATTGACTTACGGTCGACTACCGTGGAAAGAAATTCAAGACATGAATCAGGTTCGTGTGACGATACCGCATTAACTAGCAATAGACCGAATGACTCCAGTGTTCATTATGTAATGCACTTTAGGTGGGTGAATATAAGAAACGTGTGCGTCAACCAATGTACATCATGGAACTGTTTCCACCACCGTGCCCTCGTGAATACATTGAAGCCTTGCAGTACATCGACAGCTTAAAGTACTACGATGCCCCAAACTATCAAATGATATACGGGGTAAGTCTATTGTATGCTCTCATTAGGTTTAAGCGCCTTCATTTTGTCATCACCAGGAAAGTTTTTCTCCATATGTGGACTTACCCTATACCTATAGGATCGGAGTGAAAAGAGATACGGATTGGTGACCCGATTGGTACTGTTGCTCAACACTATGAATTTTTGATGACCATTTCCCACTGTTGTAACTGCAAACTGGATAATTCAGTTAGACAGAACTCGTTTTATTGCTGATCGTTTGGTGATAATTTGATGCTCTACGGATAATTTTGCAGATAATGCGACGAGCACTTGCGTCAAATCACGTGCAAGAATATCCATACGACTGGGAACCGGGCGGTCCCACGGCTCATGTCCTTGGCTAGAATGTTGTGTCCAGCTTTTGAATAAAGAAGTTTCAAGAGTCATAACTTCTTCGTGCTACGTTAACAAATCGGGCCAACATTGACAATGATCCTTGTGCGACCAGTGTCAGAAGACTAGCGATAAAAATTTGTGTGAACAATGTGTACGACAACAAGCAAAAAAATTTCTTATTCTTATTAACTGTAAACAAAGGTAAGGCGTTACAAATGCCAAACAATGCCAGATTCTAGAAAGCACAAGAAAGGTTATATTCCAGCGAATTTCAATTTCGGGCTCTCAGTTCCTGCTCCGCCCATCGTCACTATTCTAACAGTTGTATCTTCTTGTATCGTTAAGCCGGCTTTCAATGAAGTTGAACCTTTTCCTGCGCTACTGATATCGGTCTAGTTGAATTTGGAGAACGGTGGTTGATTTCCTTGAGATAAGTGGAAATGGCACTATGACAGAATGGTACCTAATAACGCGTAGTTAAAGGGTAAAGTTAATTACTTTCGGCCCTAGGCAGTCTTTGAGAGATGCATTATACATTCGGCTTCATCAAGCGTTGTAGAAATAGTTGAATACATCTATATTTAATAGCTTAAAATGGTCAATCAAGTCATATCAACTCGCTACTTTTATGCTCCGAAATATGTCTGGTACCAGTTTGTCGACCATGCAGGTTGGAAAGCTTGGTGAGTGAGCATGCAGCACGACATCGGGCCAGAAACTGACCCAGTATGTACTGCAAGACACTTTTAACCGAAGCGCTGCACGCGCTTGAACTGTAGCTATTTGTAATAACACATTGAATCCATAAAGCAAGTTACGGTAGAACTTTTGACCTAGGCAGTAGTCCATCATCACCAACAATAAAGAATACTAAATTGTTTTGAAACAACTGGAGACGGTGAGGTAGTCGCACTGCTGTCGCGGATCATCGTCTATTGTTGGCGGGTGAATTGAAACTTCAAGACATCTGTCAGCTTGCGATAGAAGCAGTACATATCTTAGGCAGTGTTTAGCACAGTTACGTGTAACTCTGCTGATTACTCATGCAAAGAACTTTTCTAACGCTCTCACATCTTCTTCACATCTTCTTATCTTATCTCTCTCCTTCAACACTCTTCTGTTGGTTTCCACTGTAACTGCGTTCCAGAGAAGAAACGATCATGTGAATCCTAAAGCACCTCCAACAACTGCATTACATGCACCTATAAGAAAGTTAGTAGAGAAATGTCTTGCAATGTAACCGGATACATTTTGCCAATGTTCGTTACAGATGTTTCAGTTTCTGGTGCAATACATTCCAAGACTCACGCGTTATCCACCTCAGCAACCGAGGGTTTTGGTTTGGTTTTCTGTCAGTTTTTTTTTTACGATAACGGTGCTCCCAAGATCGACTTTCTATTAACCTCGGCAATGGATTACAAATGCGTCGTTTTCTTTCTCAAAAATCGTGAGGTTGTTGAACAGCATACGTTCACTTCCATACAATAACAGACATACAACACAATCGTAGCTGATGTTTCGGCAGAATCGAACTAGTATCACACTTTTTAAGTGGAAATGGCACTATGACAGAATGGTACCTAATAACGCGTAGTTAAAGGGTAAAGTTAATTACTTTCGGCCCTAGGCAGTCTTTGAGAGATGCATTATACATTCGGCTTCATCAAGCGTTGTAGAAATAGTTGAATACATCTATATTTAATAGCTTAAAATGGTCAATCAAGTCATATCAACTCGCTACTTTTATGCTCCGAAATATGTCTGGTACCAGTTTGTCGACCATGCAGGTTGGAAAGCTTGGTGAGTGAGCATGCAGCACGACATCGGGCCAGAAACTGACCCAGTATGTACTGCAAGACACTTTTAACCGAAGCGCTGCACGCGCTTGAACTGTAGCTATTTGTAATAACACATTGAATCCATAAAGCAAGTTACGGTAGAACTTTTGACCTAGGCAGTAGTCCATCATCACCAACAATAAAGAATACTAAATTGTTTTGAAACAACTGGAGACGGTGAGGTAGTCGCACTGCTGTCGCGGATCATCGTCTATTGTTGGCGGGTGAATTGAAACTTCAAGACATCTGTCAGCTTGCGATAGAAGCAGTACATATCTTAGGCAGTGTTTAGCACAGTTACGTGTAACTCTGCTGATTACTCATGCAAAGAACTTTTCTAACGCTCTAACGTCTGCTCATGAACCTTCTTACGCAATGCTTTTGTGTAAACGATAAAGAAACAGAAATAGTAAGTGCCAATGAGTTTAAGCGTGTCGATTCACATCTTCTTACCGGAATCCTTCAACACTCTTCTGTTGGTTTCCACTGTAACTGCATTCCAGAGAAGAAACGATCATGTGAATCTTAAAGCACCTCCAACAACTGCATTACATGCACCTATAAGAAAGTAGAGAAATGTCTTGCAATGTAACCGGATACATTTTGCCAATGTTCGTTACAGATGTTTCAGTTTCTGGTGCAATACATTCCAAGACTCACGCGTTATCCACCTCAGCAACCGAGGGTTTTGGTTTGCTTTTCTGTCAGTTTTTTTTTTACGATAACGGTGCTCCCAAGATCGACTTTCTATTAACCTCGGCAATGGATTACAAATGCGTCGTTTTCTTTCTCAAAAATCGTGAGGTTGTTGAACAGCATACGTTCACTTCCATACAATAACAGACATACAACACAATCGTAGCTGATGTTTCGGCAGAATCGAACTAGTATCACACTTTTCTGGGAAGTTCTCTACGACCCAGGTTATTGGTTGTGGTAAGTACCTATAAAAGGCCTGAAGCACTTATATCAGAGTTTCGGAAGAAATCTAATTGGCTGCGTTCAACGACAATCATGAAGAAGACAAAAATTCATCGAGCGTTGCTCCGACCCACGCATAGTAAAACTTCGAAGAGTTTCATGAATGACGGATGCAACGGAGCGGAGCGAATGGTAGAAGTGATGTGAACCCCACAATATGTGTTCAAATACAAATAGAAACTATAAAAACAAGTAACTTATTTAAAACCGTACAGATTCAGTAGCTGAAGGATTTGTTAAGCCGAATACAAACGAACTGCTTAATTTTGAGCATGTCTCATTCGAGCAGCGTTCCACTGAGGAAAATCCGTCGCGGTACGACTGCAAAGATGCCACATCATGAAGTCGAGCAACTGTGGACCATCAACTCGGGTCACCGGTTCCGATAAAGACGAAGTTTAGCCGAGTAAATCTATTAACCTCGTGTAAAGTGAAAAATTTAAATAATATTACACTATTTATTCTTCCAAAATATTTATGTTTGTAATACGATCAAAATCTACTGCGATAGCGTACGTGATCGGCCAACATTTATGAGTGATATTATAGGTGTAAGAGGCGTGTAGCGCAGTGGTTGGAGGCGCCACTGTGACACGCACGTGGAACCGATTCCTGCGCCCATGGCCCACCAAGCCTTCCATCCCTCCGGGGTCGACAGATTGGTACCAGACTTCTCTGGGAGGATAGCAGCACTGGCTCTATACATCGGCAGGCCACCGCAGGTCATTGTAGAGGCCAGATATGCGTTCAATCACCTCCAACGATACTTAATGAAGTCGAATGCATGGCGCATATCTCAGGGATTGATCAACGCCGAGAACTTTATCCTTTTTTATCACAGGTGTCGTCACAATTGGTGGCACAATATCCTTCGCCTTTGAAAAATGCGAAGAATCGTATGAAAAGAAAGACATGTAACGATAGATGAGAACATGTTGTATCAGACCATCAGCACGAATTGATTGATATTTGTTATAAAAGGAGGTTTTGTATCGATCCACTGTCATTGTAGCTGAATTGTATGGAGAGCAACCCCATATATATAGATCACTACGCAAGTGGTTTCATGATTCGTTGCCGATTTGGGCTTCCTAGATCAATCACGTTGACGGATGATTGCTGATGGCATTGATCGATAGAACTAGATGAGAGACAGACGACGAAATGAGGAACCTGCATGATGTGGCGGTGAACGCGCTAACCCGCAAAGGGTAATAGCACGTTCGTTCCCCACCGTAGACACTTGCGAATATCTCAGCATGACTGTGGTTTCTTGATTATCATTCGAAACCGGTAGCAGATAATTTAAAAGTAAGCGAGTTCATTTTCATTAGTTTTTCGTTTTGCAAGGAGTTCCTGTAGAAGTTTACCATAGAAGACCATTTTATTGCACAAGAGCCGAGGTGACCGTAGTCGGCGGAAAGGTTATTTTTCTGAAATGAATAGAAGCACTTAGAATAAAACTGCAAAGAAATTCTACTTGGCGTTTGCTCATTTTTCTAACTATGTAAAAATTTCAAAAAGGAAAAGGAAGCTTTCAAACACTGCTTATTGTATGGGGATGGTTTACTAAGCGCTTGTATTTCTTCTTCATTTTTCCTATTCGAAAATAAGTGATTGAAGGAATAAATCGCGAAAGGCTAAAATGTTTGGTGTCCGTCCATCCTATCGAGATGAGCCGTGCATTTGATTCCATTCGTTTGATAGTACGGGTGACGGAATCCATTTCTGGCCTATATAATCACTTGCTATAACCTATCGTTTTGTCAAGACAGTATTTTTACTTCTAGAGATGAGTCTGGTAGCAATTTATTGAGTTCATATAGATGGCATGTTTAGTTTGCCATGGGTGTGGGAGCGAACCCATGACGTGTGTATTGCAGGATATCTGCAACCACGTGCTCACTTTTGAAAGAATGTGGTAAACAGCGCTTCCCTTGACATGGATATTCTCTTATGCGAGAATGGGAAAGACGCCTCATGTTTAGCTTCAGTGATCAAAAAGTTGGAAGAGCTTCATCTTCTCAACTTTAAACAGCATCACTTGTTATAGTGAACATGGTACACATTGAGTCCGCACTTCAAACTTCATGCACATGATATTTCATTCTAACAACCCAAATAAATTATCTAGCACTGCAATGGAGGCGAAAGAATCACAGTGAAAGCGATTATGCTCAACACACGCTAAGAAATGGTTCGACCCCAAGCCTGACCAATCAAGCCTAAAAATTCTCTTTGGGATTGGAAATTGTTATTGGAAGAAACTACTCGGTCAAAATTTAGAGATATTCGCAAAGGGACCAAAATCCTCAAGCAGCAGCCGAATCCATAAGTGGACACAACTTTCATGAGCGAGAGATGCACGTAACGTAATCGAAAGGAAGAAATGCTGGGATTCGGGCAAAATGTGTTGTTTGATGATGTGAAAAATAACATGTGACAAGATTTTCTCTGCTAGAATCTAATAAGTTGTGGATTCTTACCAATAGAGTAAAAGGTCTTTATCATATTTTGGCTGGTTCAATTTGTTCAACAAAACTTACAACCCCAAATATACTGAGATATTCGCAAAGATCGAACCACGATTTTCTTTTCTAGGGGCTGGTGCCTTACACACCGCGCCACAGAGGGCCTTGCACTGCGTTTCTCTGGGCTAGCTTTCTACCTACCAGTGCCGTCAGGAAACACCTGCCAACGGGATTGATCTGGGGAGCACACATCGGCATCGAATCCAGTTAAGCTGAGACTGCAGTTGAAGTCACAATGTTTACTTTTTTCTTTACTGTCTACTATTTTTTTAAATTTTTACGGCAGGGGACTATGCGAAGTCAACCTCAACGAGGCTGAGATTTTCGCAAATTTGGACCTAGGGCTGCATCGAACTACGATTACCCTTTCCGGAGGTTCGCGCATTACACAGTGCGCCATGGAAGCTTATCGGAACTGTAGAGCACTAGTAGACAAGGAACTCATCAAAGCTGATGAGCACTGGTGGACAGAAAACTAGCAGAGAAAAACACAGAGCAAGGGCCTCCGTGGCGCAGTGTGTAAAACAGGAGCCTTCGGAAGGGGGAACGTGGTTCGATCTTGCCAGGGGTCCAAGCTATGCGAATATCTGAGCATCGTTGTGGTTGATTTCGCATAACATCGTGCAGTGGAAATTGCGGTAGGCAGCAAATAAACAAGTAAAAACTGCAACAGTTGAGGATTATGATGATGATTAGAGGATGAAGGATGACCACGGTGAAATTAGATGATCACCAGTAGAGGTGATTCAAATTGGAGCTTCAACACCGTGTCGAACGAAAATTGACCATTCCAACACAAACACACATTCACAACAATGCTTTTTCATTCTTATTCCATCGTTTGAAAAGAAAACATCGTTGGAATCAGTACAACTCGGATCGCCGTAAAAACTAGTCTTGGCACATGATAGTCTCAAACGTGCTATTCGTGAACTGAATTTATTGCGGAAAGCTAGGCAGTAGATAGTAGATTGAAGAATGCAACTATAAAAAAGCGGCTCTCGGTGTTCTATCAAAAAGTACTATGTTCTTCGGAAATCAATGCATCACTTGAGAATCTTCAAAGTGCCATACTTTAACTGACAATCAACTTTGTTAATCCACACAAGAACCGTTAGTGTCCAAATATTATTTCGAACTAGCAACGAATTTATTCATTCCGGTTACATAAATTACGGAGTTCAGGAGGCAGTGAAATGAGGGAGAAGGCAGTTACAGCCTCAGCATGCGTTGTGGAGCATTTATCTCAAAGGAAATTGTCAAGTTTGATGAAGTAGTAAACGGTGAGCGAGGAGTCCAGCAAGTGTGGTGTGTGATGCAGTTCTTCATAATCTGGTCGAGAAAGGTTGTTCACTTTTTGTTCACCGTTCTTTAGGCTTCAATGAAGTCCAATCAGTCAGCCAGTTGTCGTATCGAGTTCATTCCAGCCAAGTGATGCACCGTTCGAATGAAGAACCTCTATAGACAGATACCATAAATTGCGAATCAGGGGGAAGTTCCCAGATAAGTATAGTACTTTTTAGTATTTCCCGACTCCATAGGAATGATGAGAGGTTGGACCACGGGATCACGCCTACTACTGAAAGGTATCTCTACCACTCTTCCAAACGGTTTACGGTCTCATTGTGGCTGGGACATGTTGCTGGGTGCCGGCTGCGATGTACAGCGGAAGATTCATTCCATGGCAGGGTCTCCCAAGCTGAGAAGGTCTCCGGCGTTTCCATGAGGAAGCCTAGCAAAGAGTAATACCAAGGTCCACCACCGTCCTGGTATCGAAGTCGCATGGTGGCAAATCTCCCTCTGATCTCCAAAGGCTGCGACTGCCTATGATGATGAGGACTTGAAGCAGACTTTGACCAGGCTGACCTCGGGATTCCAGGGAACCACAATGGCTTAACGAGCAAGCCTCCGTAAATGATGATTTTGCTGGGGACCGCACAACCAGTGAGGACGGGCCACTCAAGTGTCAAGTGCCAAGTGATGTTTGACGGGTGTTGACCGGAAGAAGCTCCACTCAATACAGAAATCTACAAAGAAATTTATGTCGAACGAGTTATTGAGCGGTAAGTTTAATAACACAAGGATTACAGATACTACAAAAACAGGCATTATATGCCAGATGTGGTCTACCACAGGAAGCTCATGTTAGTTTTTCGAGAAGCTGTTGATCATGTAATTGCCATAGTTTTTCGTGTTTTTGTAAGTTTTACTGAGGTGTTTGACGTAATAAATTGTATATCAGTATACCCTTCCAGGCTCTGAAGAAGGCGATTCTGCCAAACGTCAGCTACTGTTGTATTGTACTGTGTGGTGCTCTGTGGAAGCAAATGTATGCTGTATAACAGCCTTGCGATTGCTGAACAAGAAAACGACGTATTCATACTCCAATGCCGAGGTTAATAGAAAGTCGAACCTGAGAACTGGTACTTATTATTCTCCAATTTCACTAATTTCACTTCTTTCACTTTCTCCATTTTTCTCAGGTGATCGTCGCGGTGTGATGTTTTCAAAGACACAACCGGAAAAAAACTACTGCGAACACAAAAATCTCCGGGAGTGGTAGAATTCAGATGCATTCAATTTAAACACAAAGCTTTTATATTAACAGATGAATACAATGCTTCTTTAAGGAACATATGAATACAGTGATACTGTTTGTTCTTTTAGATTTTCAAGGTTTCTCTTCACCTCAGGTAATCTGAAACAAAAGCTGAACATCGATGGAAATTAGGAACACTAAGGTTCACTGAAACGCTTCTTTAAAAAAGGAACCGAAAATCCTATGGAAATGTCGACTACTAGGATTACGCGCATTTTTTAAAATTTGCTTCTTGAGGCTTCAATATACAAACAAGTGCTGTCGACCCTTCATGTTTTGGGAGCTCGGCATTTTTCGTAAGGAAAATTGAATCTCAAGAATTGTCATTGGTAGCCACGGAATCCATCTCTAATTTTGACGAATCTCCACCCGATCAAGAATGTCGCTTTCTTTTGCGGGTGATTAGAGAAACATCTGGAGCGCACATTAAGATTGGGACAGGTCTTGTGCGATTAGGCCATCCAGTTTTGAATTGCAGGATGCTTACTTATTACGATTGGGTCAAATTTTTTGGAATAGGACAGCTTTGATTGTTCATTAGAGTTTCGACTGGAGCGTTTAGGACTACTTTCTTCAAAGGTGCACTATATTTCAATGTGTTCTATCAGAATTGTTAGTCTCGCCGCAAGCGGCGCATTTTTGTTTCCCCATTCATCCATCAGTTGGAAATCAGTGAAAATAGCTAGCCAATCTAGTAACATAGCAATTCAATGAGAATTTTGATGGGACTCATATGATTCGTCGTGAAGACACCCCGTTCAACTGTTAGAGTAGGTAATAAAGCATGTGAGTTCACTTAAATTGACGCGACTTTGAGTTCACTGTTGTGGAAACATCAAGTCCTTCAAGAATATTCAAATTAGTGTTACAGTGAGATTTCTCTTTATAGAATAGAATTTGCTCCATAGAACTTAGCTGGTCGAAAGGATTATTCTCTCAGACCGGTCAAAATCCCTTTTGTTATTATGGTTATTAATATCGTTATTCCTCCCAACGGTTTACTGCCTCATCGTGGCTGGGAGGAGGTGTTCCTGTGTGTCGGACTGCGATGTACAGCAAGGGATTCATCCCACCGGCAGAGTCTACCAAGCTAAGAAAGAGTCCGGCGTTTACGGTAGGCAGCCTAGCTAAGAGTAAACCAATACCAGGATCCACCACCGTCCTGGTATAAAGGTCGCATGGTGGTAAATCTCCCCCTGATCCGCGAAAGCTGCGACTTTCTCTGCTGGTGTCGACCAAGGACAAATTTTGACCAGACTGACCTCAGCACTCCAGGTAAAGACAATGGTTAAACCAGCAGAACTCCGAAAATTGGAGAATATGCTGGGGGCCATGTGACCAGTAGGAACGGTCTGCTCAAGTTCCACGTATGAAGTGATAGTATTACTATTATTACTATTATTATAAAAAAGGATAAAGCTCTCGGCGTTGATCAATCTCTGAGGGATGCGCCATGCATTCGACTTCATTAAGCATCGTTGGAGGTGATTGAATGCATATCTGACCTTTACAATGACTCGCGGTGGCCTGCCGATGTATCGAGCCAGTGTTGCTATCCTCCCAGACAAGTCTGGTACCAATTTCCCGGAGGGATGGAAGGCTTGGTGAGACATGGGCGCATGGATCAATTCCACGAACAGACTATTATTATATGCTCGCAAAAAATCATTCAGTTTTAAGCGTTTTAATGTAAGTAGACTTTACAACAAGGTAAGGCCGCACTCAGCATAAAAATTAAATAAAAAATCTCATTAGATGTTGATGAATCAGATGACGTAACGCACCAAACTTTTCATTAATCGGAACGGATTCGTTTTTCGTTGCCTCTTCGGACGTCGTGTGGCTACTTGGGGACGAGTTTCATTTACAGGCGTCACTTTCGCTGTACCTACGTCCACTTCACCTCCTGACTGTCCACTAAGCTCTAATCGTGGCAACTTCCCAATCGATATTTTGGAAAGTTTTTCGTCTTTCATCTGTGCAGGCGTTATTTTCTGTAACAGTAAATGGTTCCAGGTTATCGCGTTGATGCAAGACTTAGATGAAGATGTTTATTTTTTGCGAATACAGTACCAGACCATCGGAATGGTCGGGTTATTCTCTGCTGAATTTTCTTATTGTCGAATATAAATGACTATGATTACAAAAGAATTATCGCGATAATGTAGTTCTATGTCACCGTCGTCCACAGCTGTTCGTTCCGAATTGATCTTTATATTACTGGTGATGTTTTCAATATCAACGAAATAATTCCTCGTTTACAAGCACGTTGTGGCTAAAGAATACTTGGAGGCCTCAAATTATGATCTACAGCTATAGTTCATTTCCTCAGTTGATCCACAGAGACCGAAGAGTTTGACATCTCGCCACGCGAATCTGGCTGGCACCGGTGAAGTACTCGTTGCTTCTTCTTACCATAAAGAGCAAGGGAAAAGTACGTGTGATATACTTAATGTTTTTAAAGTTATTGGAGCTCATTGTGAGCGGCATCTGTCACACAACAAGAACGAATTGAGATTTTATCAGTACTTCGTCGAGTAAGATACAAATGGACTGTGAAGTGGAGGTTCAAGCCGGTCCAACTAAGTATAGACCATTACAAGCTAGTGTTCAGCACGATCATATGTTTGTCAAGCGAGCTTTAGATGACGACTAGTATTTGGAGAAGGTTCAGATCTTTGAAGAAATATAGAGGCTTTCGTCAAAACGTAAAATCTCCTTGACATAGATGCCTTTATAAAGTTTATTCACGTCAGGAACCAGAACCGTAGAATTGTACCCCTATAAACTATGTATAAGGGCGCGTGTGGCGCAGTGGTTGGAGGCGCCGCCGCGACACCTACATGAAATCGATCCCTGCGCCCATGGCCCACCAAGCCTTCCATCACTCCGGAAAATTGGTACCAGACTTTTCTAGGAGGATAGCAGCACTGGCTCAAGACATCGGTGGGCCACCGCGAGTCATTGTAAAGGCCAGATATGCATTCAATCAACTCCAACGATACTTAATGAAGTCGAATGCATGGCGCATCCCCCAGGGATTGATCAACGCCGAGGGCTTTATCCTTTATAAACTATGTATACTGGTAACTTACAAAACTGCTAAAAGTCTGAGTAAATTTTGAAAATTTTGATGTTTTCTTTCGTCTATTTTCTCAAAGTCGAGCTATTAGAAAAGCAAAAAATAATGGTTTTTTCATCCTTTCATTCATTCACTCACTCATTCTTTTATTCGTTCTTTCATTCATTCATTCACTCATCCATTCGTCCATTCATTTACTCATTCATTCGTTTATTCGTTCGTTCATTCATTCATTCTGTCGGTCAGTCATTCGTCCAATCATTCATGCACTCCTTCATACATTTCATCCATTCATTTATTTACTTACACTAACTCCTCCGCCATGGCGTTCACTGAGTTCTACTGGGGTTTCTCCTTGAGTGGTAGCCAACGGAAATCGAAAGGCTCGCATCCGACAAGGTGTCAACTAAAATACTTCACCATTTTTAAATACTAAGGGCAAAGTTCTGATATATTTAGTACGCATCGGATTCTGAACATCCACAGCAAGCGCAGGCAGGTGAAGAAATCCTGTCAGTCTATCGAACTCGAATCAACGTTCAAGTCTAAGGCTTCGACAGTAGCGTTTTTTTTGCAGGTCATTCGACATCATCTTCGCGATGCGAACAGGACAAGCTCGAAAGTTTTTGACTTTTTAGTGGTTTGATGAATTGTATTCTGCTTTCTAGTCCACCGTTTCACAGTCGCCAGCGAGAGGATGTATTGGTATTTAACAATGTTCTAGACGGCGAGAATTAACCGTTGATCAACTCTTCATGGCACAAATCTGGCACAAACGTGTAAAATCTCTTGGTTCTTCGAATTTCCTTGCCATGCTCACAACGAGGGTCCTATTCGCTGTTAATATTACAGAGAAGCCCCACATAGAATTCAAACACTGACATTTTGTAGTGCACTTACTTAAATGTTCAGCGAATCATTTCTTTGCAAAAAATTCTACGAAGCCCCAGTCATTTCTTTACAGAAATTTTTGCGAAGTCGATTAGATTTGCGAAATCCGTTCCAGTTCATTTCCGCCAGCGGTTGAGAGCGTCGACGTTGATCAACTAGAGATTCCTATTTGTTAACCAAGTTTCGTCTATAATTCCTAGAATATCTAGGATATGGACAATTCTAGCTGGGTTTCATGGTAAAAAATCTAAACATGTTCTCAGTTTGGGTAACCCTACTGAGGGATTCAATCTCCGCGGTCCACAAGGCATAGGGAAAACCATCAGCTGACACAACAAGGCGGCCTTTGAGGATGAGATCATTTCGAAGCAAATGCTTTAAATAAGTGAAATAAAGACGTGTTTAAACCACAACCCCTATTCAAACGTAATGGGAAGCGTAAAGTAAAATCTTCATTAATGCTTAGTGTCACCTTAGAATCTAAGATTTTAACGATCAATCTTTTATATTTTGCACAGACAAGTGATTAGCTCAGGAATTGTAATTTATAAAGTTTTTTCTTTATTTCTGATAAAATTCCTCTAAAGAATGAAAGTAATGAAATTTGTTTCATACCGCTCGGTCATGCGCTTGTGGTGAAATGGAAGGCGCTCGTTGAACATTTTGCTCACGAAGATACGGTAATGAGTAGTCGATGTTTTTCTGGAAGGAAGTCACCATTAGAGCACTTCAAGGCAGAAGAATTTCAGTCACATGTTGTCATTAGAAACATGTCGAAGAATGAAAATAAAAGAAACAATGATATAATAGAAAAAATGAGGAATATGAAGTGATGTTATTGAGAAAATTGATGCCCATTGTCTGCTAATTTGTTTCGCTCTATTAACGTAGACAACATTTTCTTGTTGAACCACCTTTTTCTCCTTGGTTCTTCCTTTGTCTATATTCATATCTCTATTTCTATCTCGAACTCTCTGCTTCGTATATGTATGTGTATTTGTATGAATCTCCGCCACGGATCTCCCTCATATGAGGGATCTCGAGCCGGTTAGTCGCGAGGCTACGTGGCGCGTCCCCAGGTGGCGGATAGGGGGTTAATCGCGGACCAAAAGCGACCTTTGCTTCCCTGAGACGCAGGTGGATCCAGGGGATGGACTCCCTGTTTCTGCTGCGCTGATTTGGCACATACTTTCTCTATTTGCTAGGCGTATTCATGCATGCGTGTGTGGGTGCGTTCTCGCTTTATGCGGATTGTATTCTAGGAGTCAATTCGGCCAAAAGCCTGCAATCAAGTGACAGGGAAGTATATGGGAGGCGGTTAGGAGTCGCCTCCAACAAATAAGCTCCATGTCCACTCTGGGAGAGCCTGGCAAGCTCCCCGTGAGTATACCCAGCCCCCACGTTCAGAGCCCAGCAAGCTATACGTGGGTATTAAATATGCTAAACACAGTAAAAAAAAAACGGGCCTCATTCCCCTGACCCCGAAAGAGCCCTCAATTTCGCAGCGTTTGGTAGGACGAGTACGGAGAGGCTGCTAAAATCTCAGGGCCAATGGAAGCTGCCTGGATCAAGAACTATGGTGACGATCTGTACCTACAACGCGCCTATGTTTGCATAGAGTTGTGTCCAGTGCTCACGTTTATTTGCTTATACATGCTTGTTAATGTGTGTATTCTTGTTCTTGGATGTGTGGGTATGTATGTGTATGTATATGTGTATGCGTGTGTGTGTGTGTGTGTCTGTGTGTGTGTATGTATGTCCTACATACTTCTACAGAAATTCAATTATCGTACCAGTGGTGGCAAAATCATGTTCGGGAAATCATCGAGCACCTTGTAGAGCGTGTTCTGTAACAATGAACTCGAACTTGCGTTTGTCTATTCGCTAAACAATGAACAGTCATCAACTTACTCCACGCATCTCTTCCGTAGATCGTGGAACGGACGGCGCTTCTTTTGTCGGTTTGAATGCAGCCGCTAAATTAAGTGGTATGAACGGGATTGGGCTAATTTGCGCATTTTCGAAATGTTCCGTGAGAAATGTGTTGTGGTGTGATGCACTGAATAGATAGAAATAGTTATTTCTGATAACCGGAACCAAAAAGGTGGACGTCTTTAAAGGAAAACAAGAACAAACGTTTCGGTTTTGTCCTTCTCGTGCGTTCTAAGCGGTGGTATCCTGTCTTTCGGTGATACTTCTGAAAACCATCGGCTAGAAATCGTATTCGGATGACCCGGATGAATGGCACACCATAACCCCTTTAATCATTGACTGATACGAATGGATAAAGTTCTCATTCTTCCATGATGCACTCAGGGCAGTGCTTAGTGACCCACATTTGTTTTAGTGGTACGGATGTGATCACATTTTTGGTTCTAACGGTTTTTTGAAGCTTTACTTTGACAAGATGGTATCCACGAGTAGCTCGAAGTGCTGTAAGCGCAATGCTGCCTATACTTACATTTATCATCTTGTGCAAGAGTACAAGGCACTTGTTTGAAAAACGTTTTTTCATCTCATCCACAAATAATTAAGCAGAGGCTTTTAGCCAAATAAAGTTACCGTACACATATTGCAGTTTGAAAGCTTGAATGGTCCGCTATGCATGAAACACGAAAAGTCTTGAGGATCACAACACAATTTCCACCTGAGTGATAATTTACTGCTTGGGCAAGACTTCTCTCCAAATTCTTGAAAACCTTGCAGGAGCTTTACCACGTCGCTATCTGGCAACCAGTGATTCTCTCATTGCCATGATGACAGTGATTCTATATCTGTATCAGGGCGAGCATTTGAGTCCATTCGTAGCGCCATAATGGTGATTATACTTATATTTGGCACATAAAATGACATACGGCAACCTACCGATGTGTAATTTTAGGGCGTATAGTCTCCCAGATAGGAAAGAGCCATTTTATAAAGATGGGATGAGTTGAAGGCTTAGTGTATCCGAGGTGTGCGCTTGAACCCTAGGAGCCCTTCTACTGTGATCTCTGTCCTACAAGCTCTTTTTTCTCTGCATTTTGAAGGAATTTCTACGATTCTCTTGTTATATGTGTGCTCTATATTTTTTATACATCGTCCCATGTTTTCGGTGAATACCTCACTCTTGTGTGTTATGAAAAAGAAGTCCATTAAGCAATTATGACGCTATCAGAATTTGAAGAAAGTGACATGTTTACCTTGTGGTGATGATATGTTCTAACTGCATGCGCTACCCAGGAGTCATCTGTAGCGATTGGAAATGAGGCAGCACCGAAATGCTTCTCGAAACTGATTCTGGACACTGGATGCGATGGCAGCTCTTCGATAACCCTCCAGATTTTCCGATGGTTATTGTGTACCGCAGCAGCTGAGACTTTAATAGAACTATAGAATAGACCTTTTCTGTCGTTCTATAGGTATGTTTGTTACTATATGTCTGCTTCTTCCATAAAGGATAAAGGACAAAGCTCTCGGCGTTGATCACTCCCTGAGGGATGCGCCATGCATTCGACTTCATTAAGTATCGTTGCAGGTAATTGAATGCATATCTGGCCTTTACAATGACTCGCCGTGGCCTTCCGATGTATCGAGCCAGTGTTGCTATCCTCCCAGACAAGTCTGGTACTAATTTCCCGACCTCGGAGGGATGGAAGGCTTGGTGAGCCATGGGCGCAGGAATCGATTCCACGTGCGTGCCGCAGGGGCGCCTCCAACCACTGCACCACACACGCCCTGCTTGTTCCATACGCTAAGTTTATTTCGTCATGGTGATAAACAAAGCACAGATCAATCAATAGTTGGCGAAAGAAATCATGTTCCAAAATTTGCTGGATTTGCTACAGGTTTCGCTTAAACTACCTGTCTATCTCTCATAGTCTTAATGGAGAATATCCTAAATTTGACTATAGTAGATATATTATATATTGTTCCTTTGATAAGCTTACACAAGGTTGATAAACAGTTTTATTCGGCTAACGTTTCGACGCCTTCGTTTTCATCAGAGCCGACGATCCAAATCGATAGTCCACCGTTCTTCTTCGTCTCCATTTGGCGTCTTTGCCTTCGCATCGAGTTGTGTTTTCCTCACTGGCACGGGCATACATCACTTGGTGATGCCCTTTTTGCAGGATGCTTAAGGTTGATAGCCGTGATTGTCCGATGATAGTAACTTGTTTGTTCGCTGTTGAAGACACAACTCGCTACGTAGGCAAAGAAGCCAAATGGAGACGAAGAAGAACGGTGGACTATCGATTTGGATCGTCGGCTCTGATGAAGACGAAGACGTCCAAACGTTTGCCGAATAAAACTGTTTATCACCTCGTGTAGACTCATCAAAGAAAGAATACATATTGATTAGTAATACCGTTGTTAAAGGAAAGTTGGTTATAAAATATATATTATATAGTGTGTATCACAAAGCTCTTGGCGTTGATCAATCCTTGAGGGATACGCCGTGCATTCGACTTCATTAAGCATCATTTGGTCGTGATTGAATGCATATCTGGCCTTTACGGTGACTCGCGGTGGCCCTTTGATGTATTGAGCCAGTACTCCAATTTGCCGATCCCGGAGTGATGGAAGGCTTGGTGGGCCATGGGCGCAGGGATCGATTCCATGTGCGTGTCGCAGTGGCGCCTCCAACCACTGCGCCACACGAGCCCCTGTGTGTATCATATTATAGGTATATTATGCACTAGCTTCTTTAACAGATTAGTACTGTTCTTTCCTTTGTGCTTGCCTCGTTTGTCTACTTTGTTTTGCCTTACTCACTTTTATGTTTATATTTAATGCATTAAGATCTCTTCCCATTTGCGAACATTCGCCTTTCTTTGCTTGTAAAGTAGCTCCTCGTTCATAATTCTTGATGAGTTTTTACTCTACAGGAATTGAAATTTTATAGAAGCCAACATACCGTTCAGTGACGATCTTAACTGCTCCTAAGTCAACTCACTGACACTGATAATGAGGAAACTCATTGTAACGGACCTGAGAAGCACCCACTAATCTCGGGGCTTGTGGTATTAGAGAGCAGTAGACATGGGGACGAAAAGCTGGAGCAGTTGGACGATTATTGGATTGCAAGTACCATGTTTGCATTCAATCCTGTTGCATCTCATGTAATGGCAAGAAAGCGATTTGAACAGGCAATAAAATTTAGCCAATAATGCTTGCTAACTTAGATACTAGCACGGCCGGTCTTCACGAGCTTCGCTGACCCCAATACATTTCCACTTCGCTTCTTTGCCTTGCAATCGTTGTCTATGGTGGTGGTTTGATTCGAGCATGGTGGCTAGTACGAGTCTCATACTATCATTTGTAAAACAGCTGAGGTTGCGAGTACATCTGATTGGCTTTGGTTACGAACACGTCCGTCCAACGTATAGATGGACGTCCTAGAGGACGTGCGCATTCTCATGGGATCAAGTCCACAGTTTTTTTGTCCATCTGTCGTCTGTTCTTCTTATTAGGTCGATAATGCAGCTCTTGATAAATAAGATACTTGATAAAAATATTTATTACCGGCTAACGTTTCGACGTCTTCGCCTTCATCAGAGCCGATGATCCGAGTCGATGGTCCACGCTTGTTATTCGTCTCGATGTGGCGGCTTCGCCTTCGTGTCGTGTCAGGTCTTCCTCAGCGGTCCGTCTCCTCGAATGAGGCACACTCATTCAGTGATGCCCTTTTATATACACGATGCTGAAGGTGGATATAATGATAATATCCGTTGGTAACTACATGTTTTTCTTCCGGACATATATCATCGCGCACATCGTGCAGAAGTCGGTGTTGTTATTAGCTAGCACAAAGTGTATTAATACTTCGAAACCGACTTTCCTTAAACCTCGGTGTGCATAATCAAACCTCGTGACCTCGTGTAAGCTTATCAAAGAAAGAATACATATTGATTATGCACACCGAGGTTCAAGGAAAGTCGGTTTCGAAGTATTAAGATACTTGAATACTTGAAAACTTGGATGACCCGTCTTCAATGATTGTACGAGCTCCAGCATAATCTCCATTTCTTTGAAGTGGAGCTCCGAGGTCAGCCAGGCCAAAGTCTGCCCCAGGTCGTCACCACCACAGGAAGTCGCCGCCCTTGTACCTCAGAGATAGCAGAGATAGATTTGCAACCATGTAGCAAGTTTGGTACCAGGATGGTGACGAATCCTGTACTGGTTCTGTACTGGTTTACTCTTATTCGAGCTTCTTGGTGGAAACGTCGGTTGGGCGACCCAGATTGGGCGACCCTGTAGGAGGCCGAATCCCCCCGCTGTACATCTCTACTCATCACCGAGGAACACTTCCTAACCACGATGAGACGGTTAACCACTGGATGGTTAAATAAGATAGGTTGTTTGAATTGAGACCACTTTCTTATAACTTTTAACAAGAAAGTCCATTAGTATATAAATCTGGAAGGGAAATTCGCATCGACGAATTCCATATGTCATTAGGAAAAAAGACTGCTATTCCGCCAATACATTCTACATAAAAACGAACAAGTTAAGTATCAAGGTATTCAAAATGTGTTGTAAGGTAGATGAACTTCCAAAACAGTCGTATGTGAGGGTAAACAATCTCCCACGAGGGACGACGTTGCAGAATCGGTAGTCATAAAACTTACTGGTGAATAGTTAGATGAAGGTCAACATTCTCATACCGACAGCTGTTGTAGAAGTATGTCGTTGCCTGAAATGTGTCTTTCAATGCTAGATTCCCAAAACCGCATGTAGTTCACAACTACGATCAAGGGAAATCGTTCATGGATATCGTCCAAACAGCGTCCATGTCATCATCTATCAGAAAAATGAGCAAGAGGTACATCAACTTTTCTTCATCGAAGTTTTAATACATGTGCCTTTTTCGCCCATTGCTTAGGTTTAAACGCTTTTCCACTTACTTGGAGAGACCTCCATAGTGAATGCGGGGGGGACGCGCCCTTATAATGATTCTATACTTCGTGTAAATAGTCTAAATAATAATGACTTGAGATTATTTTATAGGAATTACATGTGCTCTAAAGTCGTTTTTTTTTAGATTTGCTTAGATTGTTATGCTTACAAGATTGCTATACAACTTCTATTCCTTAAAGCTTTGACATTACATCTTCTTCAGAGCTGATGGATAACCCGAATCGATTGTCCATAGTCGTCCGCCCTCGCCATTCAGGTCTAGGTAGTCGTAACAAGCCGAACCTCTTTGACTAGAGAACCGATCAAATGAAAGAACCTCACTCAGCGGTGTCCTTTTATGAAAGACGTTGTCTTTCTTTTTATGTCGGTAATTCATCCTCGAGTAGTCGGTATTAGAATAGCTTGCACATAGCGATATAACTTACTTGGATACTTGGACGGTCCGTCTACACGAGCTGTGCGGACCACAACACATATGCCATTCGTTGCTTTCTCTCGCAATCATAGTCCATAGTGGTGGTCTTGCTCGAGTATAGTGGCACGTGCGAGTCTGATACCGTGATCTGTAAAACGACTGCTTCTGCGGGTACAGCTCATTAACATTGTTTACGAACACGTCCGCCCAGCGTGTAGGTGGTCGTCCTAGGGTATGCCTGCATTCCCTTGGAGTCCATTCCACTATTCTTCTCGCCTATCTGTCGTCTGCTCTTCTCATTATGTGACCGGTCCGTCTATGTTTCGCTGTCGATGTATATTCTCCTGGATCTCGAAAATGTGACAGATTTCGAAGGTCAGAACTTTGCTTTCCGGCTAGATATTGAGAGTGCCGGTTATATTTTAGAAGACATCGCTCAAGCGCTCTGTGAGTAGTGCGAAGCATTCTTAACGTGGTTGAGATACCAACCTACGCCTCTAAAGCATAACAGAGCGCTGGGAGGACCGTAGAATCGAGGTGAGCGCGGATTTTCGGGTCTTTCAGTTGGCCGGTGACTTCTTCGAGAGGCCCGAATTGTGGCCCAAGCCGCTCTCCTTGTTCTATTTAGTTCCTCTTTCATATTGTTTTCCATGTTCATTGATCGCCCAATGCATACGAACGAGGTGGTCTGTGCAATAAAAGAGTCGTCCAAATCAATTTTTTCGCCTTCGCACCATGGGTTTTTCATGAACTGGTATTCTTTCATGGTATTCTGGTAACATGGTATTCTTTCGACCTATGTGAAGCCCGATCTTTTTTCCCGCTTCGTTGATCTCGTTGATCCTCTGCTTCGCTAGTACTTCTTGAGAAGATGACCATGTCGTCGGCAAAACGAACGTTTGATAGAAATTTTCCATCAACACATATACCTTTCTCATCCTAATCGAGTGACTTCATTATCCACTGCAGTGCGGCACTGAACAGCTTTGGCGATCTTGTGTCGCCCTGTCGAACCCCTTTTTTATGGGCATGGTAAGAGGTTGATGGAAAAGCTGTATTTTCGTAGTGCAGTTCCGATAACAGTCAGACAGAGTTCTTATGTAGGACGGGTCCACTCCTTGGTCGACAGGCGCTGATAGGATTGCATTTATTTCGACACTGTCAAACGCTTTTTCATAGTCGACAAAGGTTAGGACTAGAGGCAAGTGGTATTCCCGACAGACTTCGATGACCCTGGACACGGTTTGGATGTGGTCTATGTAGCAAAATCCTTTTCGAAATCCTGCTTGTTCGACTGGTTGCGCCTCATCCAATGTCTTTGATATGCGCGAGAGGATAATCTTCGAAAAGCTTGTAGAGTACATTTAACAAGCATATGGGATGATAGTTACGAAGATCTCTTCGGTCTCCTTTCCTGGGCAGGATGGCCGTGCGCGACGTCCTCCACTAGTCTGGGATTTTTTTCCTCTTGAAGGTATAGGCTGTCATATGATCTGCGAGAAGTACATGTAAATTGTTGCCTCCAGCTCTAAGGAAATCGGCGGTGATTTTGTCTGGTGCTAGAGCTGTAACTTTTAACATGCTTTCTATCGCAAATCGGACCTCCGACGAAAGAATTCTAGGTCGTGTTTCTCCAGCAGAGTTATTAGGGCCCGGGACAGGAATTGTGGAACGGAAAAAGTTGGTGTAAAACGTCTCCGCTATTAATTCCATATTATGGCGAGAAGTCTTGGCGATCCCATCATTACCTTGGCCGTTTTTGTTTACTGCCTACTCTTTTTTTTTAAATTTTTTTTTAATGGCAGGGTATATTGCGAAATATAACTTTAATGAAGCTGAGATATTTGCAAAACTCTGGACCGCAGGTGTCTATGGTGGGGAACGAACGCGCTATTGTCCTTTCCGGTATATTTCGCAATGTACACTGCCATTATAAAAAAAAAGAGTAGGCAGTAAACAAAAAAGGTTAAGATTGTGATTATAACTGCGGCCTCAGCTTAACTGGGTTCATTGCTGATTTGGGCTCCCCAGATCAATCCCGATGTCGGGTGATTGCTGATGGCAAAAAGATCGACAGAACTAGCTGAGAGACAGATGAAACGAAAGACCCGCATGGTGTAGTGGTGAGCGCGTTACTCCCCGGAAAGAACAATAGCACGTTCGTTCCCCACCATAGACACTTGCGGTACAGAGTTTTGAAAATATCTCAGCTTCATTAAAGTTTAGATCCCATCATTGTTCATCAGGGCTGACAGCGGAACATTATAACCACACAAGTCCCGACGGCACTTTTTCAGACTGCTTCTTTTTTCTGCTGCTTCCAGTAGGTTCTTCTGCTTGTATCGCTGTAGACCTTTCTGAAAAATTCTTCTGCAGTTGGCATTTACTACTAGGCGTGTTAAACGTGTAGCAGTAGGATCAAGCTTCAGTTTCCTTCTCTTTTCGAGCTACTCCTTAGTAGTGATGGAGATGCGACTCGATTTTCTTGCTTGAAGAACTGAGGCGAATTCAGCACAGCTTTTCAGTCCTTCGACAAACAGCTCGTAGTCTTCGGTCGAGTCTTCTTTAATCTGCCAGTCACGTTTCGACAGGACTTCATTGAGAATGTTCTCGTCGTATACAGCTAGACTTTTTCTTCGTGGTCGATGAACAGAGTTCTTTCCCAGCTTGCAGCTGAATCGAATCTTTGCACGAAGAAGGCGGTGATAGGAACCAGTACAGAATGACGGAACTACCGATGTGTCAAATGGTCACCATCTTCTGTTTGTCAGAATGTGGTCGATCTCCACATGAGTCATGCCGTTAGGAAACTCCCATATCCAGCGGCGGCTTTCTTTCTTCTGGAAAAACGAGTTTCCATGGACGAGACGTGCTGCGGACAGGAGTCCTGCGAAACGGTTGCTATTCTCATTTCTTTCATTTCTGGCCTATTGCTGGTCATGCAACTTGCTCCTCCCTGGGAGTCCTGGCGTAACATTGCAAGAGCGTATCCATATCTTCACCACGATGTGGATCAGAGGGAGGTGTGTTTTCGGCTACAAATCCTTGGCTCGCTCTTCCTACTAGTTGGTTCGGAGAAATGTTAAAACCGAAATCAGAAACGAAAGTAGAAATTTAAAATTAACCGACCGCTCAAGGACGATGTAGAAGCCGAAAGCGATATAAGCTTTACAAAACCGAGTTAACTGTTCATAGAAATTTTTGGTTTTAACGATTGTTGCCTATATGTCAAGCTGAAAGGTAACAACTTTAAATCGCCTGTGAGATCAATATATTATCACTCGGAGACACCACTTCTCCATTTTCACTTAGTGACTATTGGTGACCTTTAACTGACACGTACTGAGAACTTCGCGAAGTGTTGAAAACTTGGTAACTGAACACAAGTCTGCTACGTATTTTTCTTACAGTAAGACGCCCTCAGGGCTTCCCTATTCCTTTTCCAGTTCCCACCGATCAAAATGGATGACCAACTCCAATGTCGCTACGTTATATTTTTTGAAGGTTCACTGGTATATCCAGAGACTCCTAGTCCGTTACCCGCTTCCAGCGGATATCCATCTCCACTTAGACCACTCTGAATAAATTCTCTTCCACATTATTGATTTTTCCTTTTTCCGACAGTATCTCTTAGTAAGAATTTAGGACTCTAAATCCAACTCCGTATGGGGTGCACAGACCGACACAGCGTACAGCCATTGCAGCAAATATTGATGTTTCGACAGTCCCAATAGTGCCTATGCCTATGAAGTGAAAGTACGGAGTGGCTTCAATGATTGGAAGTAGTATGAGAAACGTGTAGTTGTAAAAATTGAATGTTGTAGTGATTGTAAATTTTATTAAAAGTGTTTTGCCTTTTAAAGCATTTATTTTTAAGGAAATAAATAGTATACAAAGCGTATTAGTGATAAACAGTGTTAAATATTATGCATGAAGAAATTCCCAACCCCAGCTTTCTAGTAACCTCGACATTGATCAAATAACTTCAATGATGCTGAGATATTCGCAAAACTCTGGAGGGTAGGCGTCTACGGTGCAGAACAAACGCGCTATTGTCCTTTCTGGGGAGTAACGCGTTCACCATAACGCCATGCGGGTCCTTCGTTTCGCTTGTCTCTCAGCTAGTTCTATCAATCTTTTGTCATCAGCAATCACCCTTTACTCTCCGGAAAGGTCAATAGCGTGTTCGTTCCTCACCGTAGACACCTGCGGTCCGGAGTTTTGCAAATATCTCAGCATCATTGAAATTATACTTCGTAATGTACCCTGCCGTTAAAAAGCGTGGACAGTAATCACTAGTTGTGCGGGCTTCAGCTTAATCATCATTTTTCGGAGATTTGCTTGTTAAGCCGTTGTGGTTCCATGGAATCCGGAGAACAGCTTGGCCAAAGTCTGCCCCAGGGCAGTAAATAGTAAGTTAAAATTGATTAAATAGTTCATCTTTTTCTTGATGGGCTAACAGCACATGGAAAACTCAGTGGGAGACTCACAGGAAACGGCCCCGAAGAATGCAAAATCCTTTGAAACGGCAGACTTTTTGTGAAGTAAAGACCAAGTATGGTACTAAAGTATTAATATCGTGTTTGCTCACTAAAGAAACAGTGAATTGCTTGTAAAGAATGCACCGCCTTTCTTGATGATTAAGGAAAAGTTTATTATTACAGTATTTATTTAATCACAATGGCTGACATTCCGCTTGCTTCCACTTTTTCAGAGCCTGGAAGCTCAAACTGACACGTAATCTACTCAGTCAAACACTCTCACAACCCCAACAAAAGGACTTGACACTTGAATTTCTAGTCCATAGCAAACAACTTCTGTTAGACACTCATCGTTTTGTTTTCTTTATGTTTCTCAGTTATTTAATAGAGACTAGGTACGCAGTGTCTTACATGGGTCAGAAATGTGCCTAATTCTGGGTTACGAAGATTTACCGCGAAGTATGGCGTTAAGTCATACTTGACTACAAGACACTCCTCTTCGCGGTTCATTTGTGGATTTTTGGAATTCAAAGGCTTTGAAAGTTTTTCGTAAAGGTGATTTAGATTCTAGCGACAGGATACCGACTCTTACTTCAAAATGTTCTCCCTTTTACTTTCGCGCCTTATGCGTACGTAGTGGAATGTTTGGTCTCATTTTACGTTTCCTTACGGCTCTCTTTTACGGGGGCAGAGTGGTGGTCTACTCGTTTCTCCAATGTATTCGTTTTTGTATGGATTACGAGAAATTGGGTAGGTCGTATTTGAACTGGTGCAATGACCGTATTTACCGTTAGGGCAAATTACACAGTTTTGCGTTGTACATAGACGGTCGAACACGCGGCTGCGAACTAGCCGGCGTCTTAGATTGCTCTGTAGTTTTTCAATTAGTGCTACCGAATTTTTTATACCGGTCCTTTTTAAGCAATGATAGCAGTATTTAGTTCGTTAAAAAGAAGAGGAAGATAAACAGGAACCTATTATCGCTAGAATTGTCTTTCAGAGGTTTAGGTATTCCTCCATACCTTTCCCGAATAGTTACAGTTTCGTAGTCATTCGCAATGACTATTTGCCGGCCATTTTCGGTATTCTTCCTTCTGCCTTTCTCTTCTCTCTGTCCCTATCTTCTGAGGAGATCTCTGCACACGCTGGTGGCTGTTCGAAACACGTTTCTCATAAACACCCTATTTACGTTGAGGAGTGTTTTTTATTTAGCTTTCATAACTACTTGGTGATATAAGCGTTTTCCCTATTCAATAACTCAGAACACTTGTCCATACCTACAGTGGAGTCGGGATTAAACATCGATTTCTGGACCCCCTATCATAGATTTAAAGAGAATGGCAAGGCTTGGCTTCATTCGCTGTCCCATTTCTAACCCTCTCTTTCGTTTGAAAATTTTTTAGACCACAATGATGCTGAGAGATGAGAATAAGTCAGAACACCAGGTGAGCTTCGAACCCGGGACCACCTTTTTCGTTTTTCCTGGGCTTACGTATTATCCACTGTACCACCAATGTTATTGTTTTACCTTTATCTCAACCAGCTTTTAACGTTAACAGTGTTATCACCGCTTCGTGAACGAGATTGAGCAGTAGGCTTTTCATTAGGGTGCCGTGAGTTGCCTGAAGCGCCATGCATGTTTATGTCTCCTTTTGTTCCATAATAAGCTCGCGGATGGGTTGCATTGCAGCGTCCATTCGACACTCTTGTGTAAAGGGCGATAACGATGTTGGGATAGATGTTAGATGGGTTATTAAGAAACGCTTGGCTGTTCGTGAGGCAGCCAGGATATGAATCAGCAGCTTCATTAGTACTAGGTTTATAAACCGCTTTATTCTATCTGTGTTTGGGCTTATACACAGCTGATGGTAGGCCTAATCATGAGGTTTCAAGGGTCAACACACGCTTGGTCCCTAGTGGATAGTAACTTATGAGTTTTGATAAGTGTAAGATAGGACATGTGACTAGTTCAATTTCAAACAGAGAAGTAACTGATGGTTTTAAACCAGCCGTGCTTACCACTTTGATCCATCCTGTGTTTAATTCTTGCTATTGATTGTTGAATTTCTTTTCAGATGATGGACGATAAAAGGAAATGTTTTCGATGTATTTTTCCGTTATCTCAAAATCTAACCGATGAGGAATTACTGCAAACTGTCCACTCTTCTCACTAACTTATAGTCTAATACTAGTTTTTGATTTCATTGTTCCTCCAACATATCGCATACTGCATTTTTGCGCTGCTACGAGGAAGGGACTAAATTTTCTATCAGAGGCGAAAAATTCCCGAAAGCTTCGTCTGAAAAGAGGCGAAACTTGATTCCTTATACGATGTGGGGGTCTTGAGGTCTAAAGAACGCTCGAGTAAGAGGAGATGGTAATAATGACTTCATTTCTTGTCATTCATGCCAAGCGACACAAGTCTGGCTTAGTGATGATTTCGATATTGAACCCACTCTGAAGATGTCCTCTCTATGATTATTCATCAAACCATCTCCAAAAGCTTTTTCTAAGTGCACAACTTGAATCCTCCAGTACGCAGCCGTCTTCCTACCCTTAAAATCGACGGTTTCTATGGCGGACACCATCTTCTAATTAAACAGTCCCTCGCCTACGAACTGAACTCGTCCAAAAGAGGTTTTCTGTTTTTTGAGGATGTTAAGTGAAGAAGACTTAAAAGGACACTCCGCCCTCCTCTTCACGGTCGACTCTACCACAACATCTGTGTTGGATAACCTACTGAATTACTACGAAAAATATAGGAAAACGGTTCTTTGTATTAAAATAGACTGCAAGGAAATAAATGCGATCTACGGGCCTCACAATGACCATTCAGGCAACTTCGAAATGACTACCATAGAGGTCACTCGTTTTCAGAGTAATAAGTTTAACTCCAGCCAAAAAGGTTGACTTTAATCAGTGGAATTTACATTTTTTCACTACGTACTAGTATTTGAAAAAGCTAAGATTATCTCTTAGTAAGACGCAGAGTAACTTTCCCAACCAATGCTTGCTGTCTGAGAATCACTCTGAATAAGCAAGCAAATACTGTAGTTTGGGCTTTCAACTTTCATCTACTGTTATTTGTGGCTAAACGTGATAGTTCTATGAGATCAAAAAGCTCTAGCTGCTTCTTGTTTCCACCAATAAAGAAGCGAGTTAGTCTCATGAAGAACAACAGAAGGAAACTACTGTATTCATCAACATCATCCGTGGCCATAACATGTCGTTCTATAGCGACAAATGTCTATATCGTCGTCATTCCTATGATTTATATCAACAGGTAAACTCGATTCGATTTTCGTCCCTTGTTTTTCCAATGTCACAGATTCCTATGGTTACATAATCAATACAAGGACCGGTAATGGCCATAATCGGGTTCACTTCTTCTACCGTCTTCAATGACGTTCACTTCTGTCGAACGACTTTATTGTTAGGGCAAACAGCTTCAGCTTCCTTCGCTCGTCATTCACTTATATTACGACTTAGCCAGCAGGTCGTTACGGTGCCCTGCAACTTCTGCTTCATTCGAACGTCACGTAAGTTATCGTCACTCATCATCAGCTTCTGTACTCTGAAACCTCTCAACCGAACTCGTTTAAAATATTGTCACTATCGTATTCGTATCGGTGCTTAATCACTTAATCGCGTATAGAGTTCACATTAAGATAACACATAGTAGAAGTCAGTTGAAAAATCCAGCTACCGGTCAGGTCATTTAAATGGAAAAAGCCAAAAATAGGACTTGTTTCGTCCTATTTTTGTGACCTGGCCAAACACGATTTGGTTTATTCTGTTGTTTGTGTGTTTTCGACTTCGTTTTCTATGAGTGGACTTGGAACGAAGTTATAGTAAGTAAGGTAATGGACACTTAAACACTAAGACAGATCGCCCAGTGGTTGAAAAAAAGCTAAAATGGTGGAATACTAGAGTGGCCTTCTCAACGAAAATAGTAAAGGCGCCGCAACTATTTCTCCCTGACCAGTAATTTGCTAGTTGAGTACGATTTATTATACTTTCCTTAAAGGCCAGGGACAAGCTAAATAGAATAGAATAGAAATTGTCTAAATAGAATAGAAATAGTCTTAGAATCGCACAGGCAGCCGTCCGCACGGAATTACTTGAAGTGGTTTAAGATAGGTTTTCCACTGGAAATGCTGAACTCGTTTTCGGTTAATGCGAAACTACGGAGGTGGTGGGGGAGATAAATCCCCAAAGCCCATTGTAGTTTAACACTCATTTACAACGCTTAAAATTCGCCAACAAAGTACTGGCGAGATAGAATAAAACTAAAAATGAATCATAATAAAATGATGAATAATACAAAGAAGATGTAATTTCAATCGCCGAATAACGTCGCATTTTATCGCGTTTAAAAGAATATTATGCACTCAATAGTTTTACAAGCGACTACGCAAATGGAATTTCTTAGAGACTCAATGTCCTATTCACAACACTTCATTTATAACGTCGATTCAGTGACTAGAACTTTGTAATTACGTGTATTTGGTTTGTGTGCTGTGTGCTGTGCTGTGGCTGTTTGTATATATATATATATAT
>MQTX01000074.1:451069-472477 GCA_009735665.1 Angiostrongylus cantonensis
TTTTTTATTTGTTTCTCTTGCGGAAGTTCGAATTTGCACTCTATTCGATTATCACGAGCGCAGTTTCACTAAGAGTCTTGCAGAAATCAGCACTTTAGTCGTTTTGCTAAATTATAGGAAATATCGCTGTGGTAAAAAAAAAACAAAGTCTGTTTATTATTCAGTTGGACTTGGTAATCACTGGATGGGCCAAACTGCGCCAAGAATAAACACGTACAGAAGCACGTGTTAACAAACATCATGACCTTTCACCTGGTCTCTTAAGATATGCCAGACCAAATGTGCATTCTTTAGAGATTTTGAAATACCTGCTACAAGTGACAGCCACTTTTTTTTGCTTGTGTTTATCTTCATCTGATCCTATCTATACTCTATTTGACTTGAAGTCTTATTTTGATACTTCACCTGTATCACCTGTAGTCCCGTTGATCGTCGAGTGACTCGAGCGGGCGCCAGTAAATCCTCCATTTTTCCCTATCGCGTGCAAGAGTAGCCCAGTGGGTTCTCCTCGCTTTAGGGACTCGTCGAGCATCATATCTTTCTTCTAGGCTTTTCGTGAAGAACTCTGACCATCGGGTCTGCGGTCTTCCTGCAGTACGTTTGGCATCCCGAGGAATCCAGTCGCTAACAGTCCTTGTCCATCGGTTATCATTCATACGCATTACGTGTCCGGCCCACCTTATCTTCGACTGTTTGGCGTATAGAACGGCATCTTTGATTTTCGATCGTTGACGTAGATCGGAGCTTCGGATCCCATCTCTTACTTGTATTTTGTTACTTAGTGGGAAATATCTTAATCGGACATGTTTTTAAACCCCAAAAACTTGGTGATCCGAAATCCGAAATTTGTGGATCCTAACTGATTTGCATATTAACCTTGGTCGCTTAGCGAATAATCTTTGTTATTGATACAGACTAGCAGAAAAGTAGTTAATTGCTTTTACTGTTCTCTTCGCAGCACGTGAAAAAGCGAAATGAACTACAACACAGTGCAATGCATAGATATTGATCGTTTCAGAGCTAGCAAAGCGAAACCATGCCGAAAACATTAACTGCTTTTCAAAACGCGTCCCAGAACTTTGCTCAATCATATAGTGAAATGTTTACGATAACAAGAGCAAAAAAAGCTTACCGGCATTCTTTGCGCTCGCCGTCCATAGGAGTGATTTGCGGTCGCGCTTACACATGATAACTGCATGATGATCGTTTTCTCTCATGTATTGCAGATAATCGGTGAAATCATCTCAAGTTTCTCTCAAGGGGAGACGAAAATGACGATGATGGACCACGACACTTTCCGTCTCCCTCTCAAGGACGTACAGACAAGCCGGGGCGACCGGCAAGCGGACGACGAGCGGACCAACATGAAAGGACATAGGCGCTACCGTGTCTCCACTCGGCCCGTCACAGCGCGAAAACCGGCTCAACATGCTGGCTGGCAGCGGCGGTCGTAGCCATCGCCGCCTACCGCCCCGTCTACCTCACCTCCATTGCCGGCGGTGTGCATCCCGAATCCGCACGTTCTGTTCTGTCGACAATTTTCTTCCATCTTCGTCTATTCGCATCCTCAATGCTATTAAGGATTCAGCTCTGTCTAGTTTGTCGCTGCCTTGCCATAGTCCATTAGACTTGCTCTGTTCGAAGACATCTCTCCAAAGTTTCAATAAGCAGTTTCCTTCGGTAAATGTTTAATTCAGAAGCTGCTATTTGATACGTCGCTATTCTATCGATTACTGTGATCATAGTTATACCAGGTTTTAGAACCCTCTTTTGGAAGTTACACGTCGTTTATACGGTACATCTGACCGGCACATCTTATTGTAGTGCTATGCCTTCTCTTTGCCACTCCGACGCACGTGGAATCGATCCCCGCTCCAACGGCCCACCAAGCCTGCCATCTCTCCGGGGTCGCCAAGTTGGTACCAGACTTGTTTGGGAGGATATCAGCACTGGCTCGATACATCGGTAGGCCACCGCGACTCATTGTAAAGGCCAGATTACATTCAATCACCTCCAACGATACTTAGTGAAGTCGAATGCATGACGCATCACTCAGAGATTGATCAACGCCCAGAGCTTTATCCTTTTTAATGCTCTTTCTTAGTCAGAATTAATATCACAATTTCCATAACATCTTTCGATGATCTGTCTGAGTCGTTGTGCTCTCATGTTACTTTCACGTTTCATGTTAATAGATTAGAACCTTTAAGAGTATTCCAAAAAATGGTTTAATGACATCATTTGTACACATAACAATACGTCTTTTTGGTTGTTTTCATCTTATTCACATGCACCCGGTTCCACTACAGAACCGGTCAGTGGTGTCTTAAACTGCCACCAACGTCTCCAGTAAGAAATTCGTTCACGTTTACTTATTGTTTAGTAAAAGTTCATGTAGTGAAAGGATTGAATTTACCAGTATATGTTCGCTAAACATGCGTTGAGTGGAATTTGCTTGGTACTCTATCTGATCGGCATACTGGGAGAACTCGGACACGTAGTCTAACCTTTTTCTGAGTTAGCTAGCGTACTATAAAGTGGTATGCGGTTCAGGAGTATTGTAACTGACAGAAAATATGTAATGTCAAGCGGACCCTGCTGAACCAAACATTATTAGAAAACAGCTGCAAGTAATTTTGACGACTAAATTCTGACATGTACGAGTTTCCAAGCGTTCCACAAACTGTTAGCCTTTTCTTTCCCAATGTCTTTGTCACTCTTTATTTTCATCAATGGCGCAAGCGTGTGTTGTGCTATTTGCTTTTAAAGTAAATTGAAGGATTATAACGTCAGCGATTTTAACTTCATAACTAGTTGCACACTGTAGTCGCTACTTCGATGCTTCTCGAAACAACAGTGAGGTCAATATTGGGCGGTTTACTTCTAATTTTTATCTCTTTTGTCATTCCTTCTCCGTAGCTCCCTATTATTCCTTTTCATTACCCTCCTCTCCACGCACATTCCCTCTCCTCCTCCTCCTCCTACTACTACTAGTCTTTTCTCTTCTCCTCCTCTTCCTCCTCCACCTCTCTTTCTTTCGTAATCGTCACATTCTTCGTGTCAGCTAGGCCTGGTCGACTGCCATGTTTGGATATGCGAATATTGCACTCGCCCCGGCCTGACTGCACCGAAGGCCATATTTTCCCATAAATATTCTACATTTTCAGAGTAAGCAATGATCTAGAGCACTGTTACACAATGTGGTAGACTATCTAGTTAAGTGGCCCGACTAAGCTTATATTGCACGTCTAGGCACTTCTCCCATTCTTGTTATATTGCAACCACTTCCCAGAGATGTGGTCGAGTTTCAAATATAGGTTCGACCCCCGCTTGAAGATCCATTGGATGCTAATCAATATGTTTAATAGTGGTCGATGAGTGGAATTCCGGGATTACAGCGCTAAAGGGTCCCCCGACGGTTCTCAACACAGACCGAACCACGTTAGACCGGAGGCCTGTTTGCTGTCTTGTGACCACGGTTGTTCGAGAATAGTAGTTGCTTCCATAGTAAGTTAGAATGACTGGCTGTTGAAATGTCGAAATGATTACGCATTTATCAACCTCTTAGGGAAAAGCTGTGCATCCAGCTTCAGTGGTAACATCACAGAGGTGACTGAATGCATATTTGCTCTGCACAATGACTTATGGATTCCCATCGTTGCATCAAGTCAATGCTTCTACACTTGCAGACAACTGTGATACCAATTTACCCAATTTGCCGATATCGAAGTGATGGGAGGCCTAGTTAACTCAGGGCGCTTGATCGAACTAACGAGCCTATGTGTCTTACTGAGTAACTTCCGCTACAGGTTAACAAGTTTTTCATGGATGGTAATTGTTAATTCACAGTAAAATTTATAAAAGAATCTCAATACATATATTATTTTCAAAACACCTTTATTTTCACAATGAAGAACGCTTCGTAACTCTTGCAACTTTTAAGGAAGTGTACTATGTAAAATGAAACCACGATGATGCTGAGATATTAACAAAACCCAGGCTTCGAGCCAAATTCGAACTCTCGATTATCCCTTTCGGAGCTCACTTGTTGTCAAATACACCACTGAGACCCTCTTTGCTTTTCTCTTGGTCAGTTCTTTTACCCTAACGGTGCCATCAGCAACCACCCGTCAACGGGAATTATCTGGGGAGCACAAATCCGCATCGAGCCCAGTTAAGCTGTGGCTGTCGTCGAAACCACAGTGTGTAGGTTTTTATTCACTACCTTTCTTTTCTTCTACAACACCAAATATTTATTCTCAGTGGTTTAAGCGAAACTATGGAAATTCTTTCCATAGCGATAGAATGGATTACGCACTAGGACAGAAGCATTTTAGGTTTCTTAGAGATTTCTAAGGAAACCTTAAGGCTATGTTGTACATTTGTGTAGATTTCTTTTAGACAAGTACGTAACTACTTTATGTATTATTTATTCCTAATGAAATCTGTGAGTCATTAGCAGTTATATACAGATAGTGCTAATGAAAATGCTGAAGTACGAACACAAATGACCGCCGATGAATCCACCTCTACTTGCATATGTTATGATATTTCCTCATCTCATACCCGCGATTCATTGTTTTTAGGCCATTACTTGTGAAAAAAAATTTCCTTGTATAACTATTACGGGGCGAGATGCGGGTCGATACTTCAATCACGTCAAGAATACTGGGCACAACTCACAGAACGCTTGAACGATGTCCTCTAAAATATAGCCGGCACGCGAAACACCTCAGAGTAAGCAATGATCTAGAGCACTGTTACACAATGTGGTAGACTATCTAGTTAAGTGGCCCGACTAAGCTTATATTGCACGTCTAGGCACTTCTCCCATTCTTGTTATATTGCAACCACTTCCCAGAGATGTGGTCGAGTTTCAAATATAGGTTCGACCCCCGCTTGAAGATCCATTGGATGCTAATCAATATGTTTAATAGTGGTCGATGAGTGGAATTCCGGGATTACAGCGCTAAAGGGTCCCCCGACGGTTCTCAACACAGACCGAACCACGTTAGACCGGAGGCCTGTTTGCTGTCTTGTGACCACGGTTGTTCGAGAATAGTAGTTGCTTCCATAGTAAGTTAGAATGACTGGCTGTTGAAATGTCGAAATGATTACGCGTTTATCAACCTCTTAGGGAAAAGCTGTGCATCCAACTTCAGTGGTAACATCGCAGAGGTGACTGAATGCATAGTTCTTTTACCCTAACGGTGCCATCAGCAACCACCCATCAACGGGAATTATCTGGGGAGCACAAATCCGCATCGAGCCCAGTTAAGCTGTGGCTGTCGTCGAAACCACAGTGTGTAGGTTTTTATTCACTACCTTTCTTTTCTTCTACAACACCAAATATTTATTCTCAGTGGTTTAAGCGAAACTATGGAAATTCTTTCCATAGCGATAGAATGGATTACGCACTAGGACAGAAGCATTTTAGGTTTCTTAGAGATTTCTAAGGAAACCTTAAGGCTATGTTGTACATTTGTGTAGATTTCTTTTAGACAAGTACGTAACTACTTTATGTATTATTTATTCCTAATGAAATCTGTGAGTCATTAGCAGTTATATACAGATAGTGCTAATGAAAATGCTGAAGTACGAACACAAATGACCGCCGATGAATCCACCTCTACTTGCATATGTTATGATATTTCCTCATCTCATACCCGCGATTCATTGTTTTTAGGCCATTACTTGTGAAAAAAAATTTCCTTGTATAACTATTACGGGGCGAGATGCGGGTCGATACTTCAATCACGTCAAGAATACTGGGCACAACTCACAGAACGCTTGAACGATGTCCTCTAAAATATAGCCGGCACGCGAAACACCGAGCTGAAATGCGAAGCTCTGATCTTCGAGACCTAGGCGAACTTACGTCGATAGCGAAACATAGACTGACCTGTAACATAATACGAAAAACAGATGGCAGATGCACGAAAAGAACTGTATAGTGCACTCCACGAGAAGCATCCTTCCCCTAGAGCGAACAACAATACGTTGGAGCGGAGCGTTTATAACTAAAGCCAATCAGCTGTGTTCACACCTGATAGTTGCTTCACGAATCATGGAATGAGACCCGTACACGCCGCCATGCTGGAATACAACCACTGCCACGGTCAACGATTACATGACAAAAAAATTTAACGGAAACCTGCTGGGGTCCGCACAACTCGTGAAGACTGGCCGTCCAACGGTCCAAGTATATAACTATTATACCACTTTGGATTGATGCATTTACTACGATGAATTGATCCTGCATATAAAACCCTATCCTTTCTGAAAAAGAGTTGGCACTTTTTATTTACTATACATGTGATTTACCATGAAAGTACTTTATTTAATCTACTACTGAACAGAGTAAGATAAGCGCCTGTCAGCAGACCTGAGCAATCTTCTCACGTCATTTTATGAAAAATACATTCTAGTTGGGCATGTGTGGAGCACTAGCCGGAGGCGCCTTACGAAGCACACATGGGATCGGTCTTCGAGCCTCACCAACGGTCCTTCCCTCCGGGGTCGGCAAATTGGTACCAGACTCGTCTGGGAGGATATCAGCACTGGCTCGATACATCGGTAGGCTACTACGAGTCATTGTAAAAGCCAGATATGCATTCGGTCACCTCCAAACGATGCTAAATGAAGTCGAATGCATGACGCATCACTCAGGAATTGATCAACGCCTTTATCCTTTCTTTCTTAATATTCTGGTTTATCTTTCGATTACAATATAATCATGGGTCTTCCTCACACTTGGGATCATGAGTAGGTTAACGGAAACACTAATGGCGGTGATGGGATTTGGTAGGTGGGTGTCGAAGCTTAGACCAATGGCAAAATACGGTTCTTCCGAAAAGCAAATCGATTCAGTTAGAGGATCTCCTGGTCTCACTTGTGCGGTTAGGATTAAGGGCTAGATTGTTTATGATATGAGTTTCAAATTTAACAAATGACATATCTACTATTTTTAAAACCGGAATGTCTAGATAGAAGAAAGAGTATTTTTAACATTCTTAAGATTCTTCGCGAAGATTTTGATGTCTCTTTGTACAGTACCACTACTGAATCTTCGTTAGAACGTAGAGCATTTTCACATACTAGAAGAATTCGTTGTGATAATCGATTGCTTAGCACCGTACATCAACCCCACTTAAAGAAAACAATGCGACAATCCATTTTTTTTTCTCGAAAACAACTCAGTTCCTGAAACGACTAAGCGATTCCATACTGACCCAGAAAAGTCGTGATTGATCTTCAACTGAGATAAATCTTAGTTTCTAAACAAATACAAAGTAAGACTTCAAGGCGTAAACTCGGAATATCCTCATTTCCTTTTTTTTTTAACTCAAGGGCTACAATGCGAATCGAATACATATGTAACTGATTGTTATTAATATCCGAGCATAAATCTTACCGTCCTTGCCTTTTCATTCTTCAAAAGCAGATGCTAAAAGTTTAATAATAGTAACAATATTTCCCTTCAGGAGCAGTTCCTGTGCCTTCGAAAAGACTTTACCACTTTCTCATCGTTCATGGCAGTCAGCCGAACTGCAATCTACAGGGGTCCATCGCGCACTAAGGTCACCTAAGCTGAGAATGAGGTCGTCGCTGCCATCCATAAAACTGGTTAAGCGTAAACTAGAGCCAAGCAAAATTCTGTTAAGCTACTCATGTCAGCCTATTCGGAAGGTTAACAGATAAAATAAAAGACTTCATACAAAAAATATAGTACCTTGTGCAGCCTTCAAGCCAGCAAAACTCAATGAACAGCCCTAACCAGCGAATGGAAGGAATGGAGGATTTTTGCTTTAAGGCTTAAGTCGTTCTATGATTAAAAGCATGGAGGTGGAACAGATCGATAATCTTTTTTTCCAATGAAAATTACAAAATATTCACCTCAAAACCCATGTTTTCCACACTTCGTAATTTTTTCAATCGATCAGACTAGACTTGTCACCTATCTTAAACTGCACCTTATCAGGTGTATAGAAGCGGTTTATAAAATTGTAAAGCGCGTGATAAATATTTCATCACCAGGAGCTAATGCCTTTCTATCTAATTTCATTTCCACTCTTTTTCCCATTAATTACTTATTCGGTTGCAGAATGCGCAGACATGCCATGCAATAGACGCATGAAAACTGGTTTTCTTCCACATTGCGCCAACCAAGCCACCCACTACTCATCTAAGTTCGGCAAACTAGTACCAGACTTATCTGAGAAGGGCTCTGTTCGATACATAAAGACCAGTGAGTGAAGACGTGGAAACACGTAAGACCACCGATGATTCCAAGGACAATGAAGTCGGCCAATATAAACGGCATTCATGACGACAAAATTGTCAATTAGCAATCAAATCCAGGATAACGAACCAACTAGAGCAATAGTATCCAGGATCGGCATTGGATTATGAATTCGTCGTTTTCTCTCTTAGCAATCGCGAGGTTGTTAAACAGCATACGTTTACTTCCATACAATAACACACATACAACACAATCGTAGGTGACGTTTCGGCAGAATCGCCTTCTTCAGAGCCGCTTTTTTTCATCTGTCTTTTCACCGTGGAAGAGCAGCCGCTCAGAGTCGCATATGGCTTCTCAAGATCTACGGCTTCTCGAAAAAACCCACCGCTTTTTTCATGTCTTCCACCGAGCAGGGCGCATGTGGCGCAGTGGTTAGAGGCGCCACTGCGACGCGCACGTGAAATGCGCCCATGGCCCACCAAGCCTTCCATCCCTCCGGAGTCGGCAAATTGGTACCAGACTTGTCTGGGAGGATAGCAGCACTGGCTCGATACATCGGCCGGCCACCGCGAGTCATTGCAAAGGTCAGATATGCATTCAATCACCTCCAACGATACTTAAAGAAGTCGAATGCATGGCGCATCCCTCAGGGATTGATCAACGCCGAGAGCCTTATCCTTTATCCTTTATCCTTCTACCGAGGAAGAACAGCCGCTCAGAGTCGCATATGGCTGACGACTGCAGCACCCCCAATCAACGATCGATACGAAGGTAAGTGGCGAGATCCCGCGCAATCTCGGGGCATTCCTCCCTGCTATTCATTGTAGGATTTTTGGCATTTATCCAAAAAGCGCAAGTACTACAAGAGATCAGGTATATCGAGCAAGTAGTAGGATCCGCGGAAGATGTGAAAATGCAAATTTCTGCGGACGAATCAAACACTTCAACACACAAAGCTGCGGCAATGTTTTGGATAGATTCGAAGAATTCAAAAATGAAACGAAAACACGAAGCCTCACTGTCACACGTGACTTCACACCAAATCTCTAATTTCTCGGACCTCAGAGAGTTTCATTGGTTCTATTTAAGCAACATGGGGCTGCTCCTCATTCCCAGAAAACGATCGCATTCAGAATATGATCTGCACTAAGGCTGTGGGGTATCCACCGAATAAGGCTACATAACAACGTATTGCTCTTCTGAAAAAGATGAAATCGCTGAGTGTTCAGCCATCGAAAACCGTAGTACTTGTTAAGAACCTCGTGTCAGCTCATCAAGGAGACATCGTAAGATAACATGCTATAAGTTGATTATTAATGCCGAGGTTAATTGGAAGCCGATCTTCCCAACTGCATTGAATCTGTACCACAAAGCTCGATAAAAACCCACAAGTAATAGTCCTTAATCACTTTTCGTCTAGTTAACAACACAAACGACGTAACTAACAAATTTAACAAGTATTCTGAATAATTTGCAACAACAGAAACGAAAACTGAATAACTGAAAACAAGCACTACCTTCTGCAACAACTAAATGTCTCAGTCAAACGCAAATAACGCCCGTAGGAAAGTCGATTTAAAACAATGTGAGGCCACAGAACTGTGCTGATAACGATCGACATGATGAAATCGGTCCATATTGATTGATCATTTTCCTTGCTTCAAAGCATCGGCTATTGCCGACACGCAAGTATCGACGTTCTGCTTCGTGATACACATTGGCGGCTTAATTCGAAGCACGTTACCGTCCAAACCACCCTTACCGACCAATACGCCTCGATCCTAAATCAACAGATATGAGTACAATATAAATCTATAGGTCTATGATCTGGAGCTTAAAAATGACTTTCTATTCCGTGTTCAACATATAAAAAACAGTGTGCACTATATACATTATGCGGTGTATGGAGTGTATGCCACGGATCTCCCTCATATGAGGGATCTCGAGCCGGTTAGTCGCGAGGTTACGTGGCGCGTCCCCAGGTGGCGGATAGGGGGTTAATCGCGGACCAAAAGCGACCCTTGCTTCCCTGAGACGCAGGTGGATCCAGGGGATGGACTCCCTGTTTCTGCTGCGCCGATTTGGCACATTCTTTCTATATTTGCTAGGCGTATTCATGAATGCGTGTGTGGGTGCGTTCTCGCTTTATGCGGATTGTATTCTACGAGTCAATTCGGTCAAAAGCCTGCAATCAAGTGACAGGGAAGTATATGCGAGGCGGTTAGGAGTCGCCTCCAACAAATAAGCTCCATGCCCACTCTGGGGGAGCCTGGCAACCTACCCGTGAGTATAACCAGCCTAACACCAGAAATTAGCCAAGCGGAACGTATGCTTACTGACATTGATAAAGCGTGTGAAAAGATTGGCCTTCGACTAAATCTCAGGAAAACGATGTTCATGAAGAACAGTTTGGTTTTGTTTGCCCCATTCACGCTCAACGGAACGAATATCTCCAAATGCTCCAGTTATGTCTATCTAGATCGGGAAATCAATGTGATGAACGACTTAGCTCCAGAGCTGAGCAGAAGGAAACGAGCGGCTTGGGGAGCTTTCAAGAGCATCGAGGATGTAGTGAAGAGAACAAAGAACACCCGACTCCGTGCCCACCTTTTCGACTCAACGGTTCTTCCTGCCCTAACGTATGCGTCAGAAACCTGGTCGCTACGTAAGCAGGATGAAAGATCACTCAGCGTTATCGAACGCGCAGTCGAAAGGACGATGCTAGGAGTATTCCATTTCACACAAGTAAGGGATGGGATCCGAAGCTCCGATCTACGTCAACGATCGAAAATCAAAGATGCCGTTCTATACGCCAAACAGTCGAAGATAAGGTGGGCCGGACACGTAATGCGTATGAATGATAACCGATGGACAAGGGCTGTTAGCGACTGGATTCCTCGGGATTCCAAACGTACTTCAGGAAGACCGCCGACCCGATGGTCAGAGTTCTTCACGAAAAGCCTAGAAGAAAGATATGATGCTCGACGAGTCCCTAAAGCGAGGAGAACCCACTGGGCTACTCTTGCACGCGATAGGGAAAAATGGAGGATTTACTGGCGCCCGCTCGAGTCACTCAACGATCGACGGGACTACAGGTGATACAGGTGATGGAGTGTATTGAGCTATATACGCGTCATTTTCTTTCTGACGGCTTATTTTGACGCACAGAAATTTCTTCCTATGCTTCTTGTACTTAATAGATAGATTTTCCAACACAGATGTTTGACGCCTCCCAACGGTTTACTGCCTCATCGTGACTGGTGTTCAGGTGTTCCTGAATGCTGGACTGCGATGTACAGCGAGGGATTCGTCCTACCGGCAGGGTCACCCAAGCTGAGAAGGAGTCCGGCGTTTCCATCAGGAAGCTTAGCGAAGAGTAAACCAATACCAGGATCCACCACCGTCCTGGTATCAAAGTAGCATGGTGGCAAATGTCCCTCTGATTCACAAGCAGACTTTGGCAAGGCTGATCTCGGGATTCCAGGCGACCATAGTGGCATAGCCAGCAAATCTCCGATAAATGGTGATTATGCTGGGGCCGGCACAACCAGTGAGGACGAGCCATCCAAGTGTCAAGTGCCAAGTGATGTTTGACGGGGGTTGGCCGGAAGAAGCTCCACTCAACACTTTGAAATATACGAAGAAAATTATGTCGAACGAGTTATTGAGCGGTAAGTTTAGTAACACAAAGATTACAGACATTACAAAAACAGGCATTATATGCCAGATGTGGACTACCACATGAAGCTCATATTATCCAAATACGGATTTTTATAGATGGATGAGCATAACGATCTTTCGTGCTCAAAAATGTTACTCATCTTTTCACAAGAACTCTGAAAACATCCCCAACTATCTTAGTTCGCCTGATGAGTCATGATCACAAAAATATAATATAAACTATCAAAGTCTAACAAAGTAATAAGATAACAAATCACCTTGATTCCTTCGAAGATGTTCGCTAGACGATCACCAGTTAGTGGCTTACCGTCCTCGTCAATCAGTTCTACACCAATCATCAAGCCCTTTAAGATTTTGTGATTTCTCCGCTTGGAACAGATTATTCTGCTTCACGTGCTATCTATCTAGAATTTGACCAAAACTTATTATTTTTATTACCTTTCCTCGAACGTCTCCAATAAGATGGCTGTCGATTGATGAAAGCTGCTTCAAGAAGTAATCACCCACAACTGCACAGTTCTCCTGCAGCTTCTCCTCCTCGATCACCTGACTCACTGAGTCCGTCATGTGACTATTTTTCCTTCTTTATTTTAACATTAAGTTGAATGGATTGCTTATTTAAACTGTACCTGTGCGATAAACAATTATATAACCGATTAACACATGATCTATATGACGAACTGAAACAAAGACTCTCATATTCCACGACTTTCACAGGCCTCCTACCGTAATCCAATCTTTTCCAATAGATAAAAACAAAAGAGAAAACTAAGACCTAATACGAGAATTTATGGTGTATAATCTTTGCAACACTGCTTAACACTTCCATGGCTCATCCACATTGTCACAAACAAGTGCTCCTAGGATTCACAACTACGAAGCACAGCCAGTTTATCCCAAGAAGTATCCATCCAATTCAAATATCCACGTTGAAAAGGTTCAATCGTTCATTTTTTTCTATCATTTGCGAGCCTAACAATGCGAAAACCGAGTGGAAACAAGCCAGTCCCACAGCACGAATCTAGTTATGAAGACATGAATCTCCTTCTAAGTTTCGGTCCACACGCAATACCTGTAGTGAGGTTCCGATAAAGCAGTATTCGGAGTAAGGATAAAATGATAAAGCGTTCTATGTTGATCAATCCATAAGGATAAGTCGTGCGCTCAACTCCACCAAACGTATAGAGGTGATTGAATGCACATCTGGTCTCCACAAAGAATTGCGAGAATCTGTCGATATGTGAAATCAGCGTTTGTAGCCTTGAAGGCAGTCCGGAACAAATTTGTCAACATTTAAGTGATAGGGCTTAGTTTTCGACAAGTATGGGATAGGACCAATGACCAGGAGTTTATTGTGAGGAAACTCTACACAATGCGTGCACAAACTCTTACTACAGTATTTCAAACCTCTACTACATTAATTCAGAGAAAACAAGTCCCACTAAGTCAAGAAAACATCATTCCAACGGAAACAGTACGTAAGAACTGATCAGCGACACAATCGCCTAGATACAGTCATAGTACATAAGAGCGTCATATTACCTGTTCGTTATAGTTGAGAACGAAGGGCTCCAAGTTCAGGTAGTCGCGATGAATCATCTCCAAAAAAAAGAACTCAATCGAAGCAAATAATATGATTGCCTACACACATAAAAACACTGCAGATCACAGCTAACTCGAACCTGTATCAGTTAATAGATGAACAAGCAAGACTGGCAGCTAGTGGCTTCGACCAGTGGAAACCTGTTAAATGAGGTTCGAAAGATTGTCAAGCACGGCAAAATGTGCAAGCGTACATCTTGTACATCAACCCCGTGTCAGCTTATCAATAAAAGAATAAATGTTGAAGAGTCATTCCGAGGCTAGCGGAAAGAGGGTTTTTGAAACAAAGCGTAGCAAGTCGATTCACAGGCAAGAATGATACATCCATGACACAGCGTTGACGTGGTCATATTGTTACCTAATTCTATAGTCATACCTCCATAACGGGTGTAGCGCAGTGGTTAGAGGCGCCCTGCAATACACACTAGATCGATCACCGCGCCCTAGGCTCACCAAGCGGGGTTCACTCGGAGATCGGCAGATTTGTACAAGAGTTGTCTGGGAGGATAGCAGCACCGGATCGATATATAGGTAGGTCACAGGAATTCAGTGCAAGGGCTAGATATGAATTCAATCGCCTTCAACGATTTAGTGAAATCGAACGCATGGTGCATCTCTTAAGGAGAGACCAATGACAAGAGCTTCAGTCTTTTTATTTCACTTCCATAATATTTCTGACCATCATCCTCATGAAGCGAAAAAATGGAAAACTTTTGATGCTATTAAAAGTCCGCTTCAAAAACAACTCCCATTCTGCCAGCACGATATGCCAGTTATCCGATCGAGGACATTGAAACGTGATTGATTACATCTGTAAGCAGAGATCTGCTTAGTAGACGCCATCGTTTTACACATCGGATCAGACTGGAAATGAGGACCTCCAATTTATCTTCTCTTACGTCTTTTGCGACATATAAATATACTGAAGTTGTAATTCCCCATCAGTTAGATGTAGACATAATGAAAAAGCATCTTGAAGATGCTTCACTTTATCGGCCATCATCTGAGAAGGAGTTTAAAAGTAAATACCGAAGCGAGAGTTGACTTTGCTAGTCGAGTTTGATTTCTCGATAATGATACAACTGCAGTGTCTACGAGACATTATCTACAGTATCTACAAACAAGGGAGCGTGTGGCGCAGTGGTTGGAGGCGCCACTGCGGCGTGCACGTGAAACTCGGAATCGGTATCAACCAAAGTCCAAAATCAAAGTTGTTCTTCTTCCTGAGATCCGTACATCTTCGAAGCAACGATCACCTCCAAGTATGCCGGTAATCGCTTTACATCTATGCTTTACGAATAGTGCTATGGTTGAACATATAATCACAATGGAATGTACTAGTACATCTATCCACCCGGAAAAAACGTGGGAAGCTCGCGAAAGTATCAAAATACTACCAAAATATACGACACTGCTAGAAATTGACTCGAGTTAAACGATTCGAATAAGTGAACGATTGTACGGAAATGATGAGCAACCGTCAACGATTAATGATCTTTGAACAAGTACATTATGGAATTTAACAGTAACCATTATCGGCCAGATAACATGAAATCTGAGACAAATCACTTTACATGCATCGATGACATCAATCGTTCTTTGGCTATTATGAAGACGGTGAACATCACAAAAACGAATGGAACCGATGAATTTTGTTAGATTCTAAGTATGATGAGTAAATAAGTTTTACATACGCTAAAAATGATCAATGTTTAAAAACCCCTCCTAACAACCTACCACCTCAACGTGGCTGCGAGGTGTTCCTGTTAAATCACATGACGTTAGCTTTTTTTTATGGACCAAAAAAGTCATTATTAGAAAGACTTACAAAAGAAGAAAATACCTCAAGAACAGTTTTTCCTACAGTTGTTGCCATTGGATTCCCACCGTAAGTATTGAAATACAACGCTTTTCCATGTGAAGAAGCAATCTTAATGGATTGATGTTCTTAACTGGTAATTTGATTCATTTTAGCCACTGAAAAACTTGAAAAGTATTGCAAAATGGAAGGTACAAGATGTAAAACTCCTTACTTCTTCAGTTGTCACAACAGCTCCTAAGGGAAAACCGTTACCAATACCTTTGGCCAACGTGACTATATCGGGCTTGGCGTCCTGAGCTATAAATCAGAATTATGTGAACGAATGTGGTAACCACTATGAGAGTTGCCGATATACATTCAAATCCCCAGAAATGTGATCCAAGCCTTCCGAAACCTGTTTGCACCTCATCGCATATCGCTAAACCAGCACGCTTTTGCACGGCTTCGAAAGATCGTTTGAGGAAGCTAAAAATATCGTTCGTTACTTTTTCACAACATACAACAACATTCAATCTCCATTTATACTTCAAGACCTACCCTTTTGTGAATTGCATTGTCCCACCAACACCTTGTATGGCTTCGGCCAAAAAAGCTGCCGGGCCAGTGGAAACAGGGAAGTCATATCGAAGCGTTTCTTCGAATTGCCTCATGTAACTGAAAACAATGCAATATTACACATACTTCGAAACATACTACATATTACACATACTTATTTCAATACATGGATGGATTTAAGAAGAATCGTATGGGTCAAGGCACAGTCTTCACTTGACTTGCAGTTTACGGTTTGCGCAAAATTTTCGTTGGCTGAACTTTCGAGATAGCAGTGCTGGGGTTTTTCCCGGACATTATCGCAGCAAGTCACGTGTCTCCACACACTGAAAGTATATCGACTAGGCCTCTACTAGGATGGTGGCCCTTTATCCTTTATCTACAAACATTAGATGATACAGTAACTTCCCGTAATCAGTTGAAGCACCAAAGGTAGCCTTTCTTTTCAGGACTATGACCATTATGAGCCATAGCGCACGTGAAACTCGGAATCGGTATCAACCAAAGTCCAAAATCAAAGTTGTTCTTCTTCCTGAGATCCGTACATCTTCGAAGCAACGATCACCTCCAAGTATGCCGGTAATCGCTTTACATCTATGCTTTACGAATAGTGCTATGGTTGAACATATAATCACAATGGAATGTACGAAACATACTACATATTACACATACTTATTTCAATACATGGATGGATTTAAGAAGAATCGTATGGGTCAAGGCACAGTCTTCACTTGACTTGCAGTTTACGGTTTGCGCAAAATTTTCGTTGGCTGAACTTTCGAGATAGCAGTGCTGGGGTTTTTCCCGGACATTATCGCAGCAAGTCACGTGTCTCCACACACTGAAAGTATATCGACTAGGCCTCTACTAGGATGGTGGCCATACCTGGCATTAGCTGGGTTTCCAGATAGAAAATCCGAAATTCTTCCCAGCTTAGGAAGTCCTTGAAGGGGAAGTGAATTTACCGTTGTACAACGTAGTTCGACATCCAAGAACACCCATCAAACAACAGAAATAAGCAACACGATGATTTTCCAAATCATTCAGGAAATTACAGTACCAGCTTTATATTGCCACACGCTGCAGAAAACCTGATCTTTATCTTCTATTTCTACTAAGGTAGAATTAACAGCGGTAAGAAGTAGAATAAGTGAACGGCGATCTACTAATGGTGGAGCGCTCCGCTAAACGTAATTGTGGACAATCATGATTGGTCGAAAATTTAAACGGACGTCAAGTATATATATTACATGTGGCTCTTTGTGCCAATAAGAGTTGAAAACCTGAACAGAAAAATCCTTATGCTGAGTTCGTTAAGATATGAAGGATAAAAGTATAAAGCTCTCGACGTCGATCAATCCCTGAGGAATGCTTCATGCATTTAACGCCACTAAGCACCGTAGAAAGTGACTGGATGCATATCTGGCCTTCAAATCACTCGCGGTGGCTTACCGATGTATTGAGTCAGTGCTGCTATCCTCCCAGACAAGTCTGGAACCAAATTGCAAGCCCCAGAGGGATGGAAGACTTGATGAGACAGCGGTGCAGAGGTCGATCCCATTGTGTATTGCAGGGCGCATCCGACCACTGCGCCACACGCACCGTTTATTAAGCTATATATCTCTATGTTAGCCGCTTAAAAATCCGTCCGAATTGAAGTAAAGCAATGAATGGTAGCGAAATCATTGACGTTTACATGAATGAAAACAGAATATAACGCTGCATTGATTCCTATTTAAATCCCTGGTGTTAAAGTAAAGCAGTTACTAGTAACACTTGAAGGAAAAAAAAAGACGAATCACAATAGAACTTCGGCTTATGTTTGTACGAGTAGCTCACTTGTCAGTAGCTTTGCATTCGTCGCGCTCACATGAGCATTTTCTCTTCGTCTGTATCGGCGAGTCACGACAATTCCGACCACCCCATGGTCCCGAGTATGGGTCAGCAGCCATCGCTTTCAGAATTCCAAAACCAAATGGCATAGGCTGTTTCCAGGTACCTGTCAATGTTATCGTTACAGTTCCTAAATCTCAACCCAGTTCATCCTTGAAATGGTTGGAAGTCGTCGTTTACAAGAACCTTGACCCAGAGCATAAGTGCTTCTGTTTCACATCGTTCTTCTCAATTCTCAGGCCATACAATTAGCTTGAACACGATTATAAGCACAAGCAGTTACATATGCGCAAAATTTAGCATATAATAAAAAGCTCTAGCACGTCCCGTAGTAAATTGCACGACTGACTTTCAATTAACCTCGGCATCGATCATGTAATTCTTTACATCCTTGCTGAGCAAACGCGAGGTGTTATTTCATTCCTTATTCACGAACAAGCTAACCTTTGGGCGAATCTCGACTTCCTCAGAGCTTGGAAAGGTCAAATTGACGGCTAAACACCTCCATAACCGAAACTGCGAAATTGAGGGCTCTTTCGGGATCACAGGAATGAGGCCTTTTTTTTAAAATGTACTTAGCATTTTGATACCACGTAAAACTTGCTGGTCTCTGAAAGTGGGGGCTGGCTATACTCACGGGGAGCTTGCCAAGCTCTCCCAGCGCCTCCCGCATACTTCCCTGCTACTTGATTGCAAGCTTCTGGCCAAATTGAGTCGTAGAGTACAACCCGCATAAACGAAAACGCATCCAAGGACGCATGCATGAATACGCTTACCTTAGCAAATACAGAAAGTATGTGCCAAATCGGCACAACAGAAACAGGGAGCCCATCTCCTTGATCCATATGCGTCTCAGGGAAGCAAAGGTCGCTTTTAGTCCGCGATTAACCCCCTATTCGCCACCTGGGGACACGTCGCCTAGTCTCGCGATTAAGCGGCTCGAGATCCCTCATATGAGATCCTTTTTTCGCCAAATGAACCTAAATAGGGTCGCATGTACTTTACATGAACTTCAAGATAGACTCTACAAAAAAGCTAAATATGAAACGAAAAATAGGTGCGAACAACACCAAGTGGGGGCCTTTCCAATAGTACCATTTCCTCAGCCGTTCTTTAGGCAATAAGAGCCAATAATCAAGTTGATGTTAAATTTCGATGTTTACGAATGAAACTTTCAAAGTTCTTAGTCACCATACAGAAAAGATAGAGCTCCAACCTCACTAAAGTGCATGAACGTGGTATGCGAGAGGTAAGAGAACTGATAAGGTTGAAAAACATAAGACTATTCGTTAGTGAATAGGGTGGAGAGCTTATCGTAACTACCCATCAGTAAGACGTTGAGATAACGAAAAAGCATCTTGTAGATCCTTCACTTTATCGCCCATTATCTGAGGAGTTTAAAAGTAAATATCGTAAATTGAACCACGAATGGGTCAAAATGGCAAGGGCTGCTGGTTTAAAACCATCGGTTATCTCTCAACTAAAAGTTGACTTACCAGCATGTCCTGTCTTGTACTTGCTTATAAAAACCTATAAGTTAGTACCTAGTGATGATCTTGCGTTTACCGATCCATCACTGTTTAAGGTTTGACCTATCATTAGCTGTGTAGACAGGCCAACGCATAGGATAACGTGGTTTTAACGCTAATATTTAGCCAGTTGTTAAAACACATTCCAGCCCATCTTACGAACACTCAGACATTTCTGGATCGCCAGCGCACTGCGCAGCCTAGCAGCGCGTACGTGATGGAGTCCTTCGACGTTACCGCCCTTTATACAAACGTGTCGAGTGACTCCGCAATGAAAGCAGTATTCGAACTCCTTATACAACATGAAGGAGAAATAAACATGCATGGCTTCAAGATAGAGAAGTTGAAGGCACTCTTAAAAGAATGCTTGAGCTGCTCAATCTTCAGATGGTCCGCAAAGTACTACGCTCAAATAAGAGAGCTAGCAACAGGACAGCGACTGGCATCAAGTCTTGCCATCGCGTTTATGTCAAAGGTGAAAGCACCAATGACCGATCTCCGGCCGTTACTCTACTGTAGATATATAGAGTGACTGTTTTGTCCTTTGCTCAACACAAGACGAAATGGATAAAGGTTTCGAATTATTGAACGAACAGTCAGAGTATATCAAGTTCACCCGAGAGAAACCGAAAGAAAACTGGCTTCCATTACTGAATGTCCAAATTAACCTATCAGAAAATGGCTACAATACGAAGTGGTACCGAAAGCCAAGTAGTAAAAACATCTTGGTTCACTACCTCTCCTCTCACCCCTCTCACACAAAAGGACGCTTGTGGCTTCTAATGGCAACAAAACTATAGCTCGAGATAGATGTAGGGGAAATTGTAGGCCCCCAAACGACAAGCCTAGCGATAAAAAGGTCTCGTCTATCTTAACCTTCATCTCAAGTGATGTAAGTGCAGCTATAAAACGCTCCCTAAAAAGGGCTGGTCTAGAAAATTCGGGAAACGTAGTTGAGATGCCACCGAGTAATCTTAGGGGCCAGCTAGTCCGTAACGGCCTGTATAACCGTCTCTGTGCAACGCAAAATTGCATAATTTGCCCTAATGGTAGAGACGATGATTGCAAGAGCTCGGATGCAGTTTATCTGGTTTCTAAGGCGTGCGGATACGAATACATTGGCGAAACGGGTAGACTTCTCTGTATCCGCATAAAAGAACACCTAGTCGACAAACATAAACCAAATGTTTCAATAGGCATGCATAGGACCCATAGACATAAGGGGAGGACTCTGAAGTACGGGTCACGATCCTCGTACAGGAGTCGAGAGAACAAGCGCCCAAAACACTCGAGGCGTTTTGGATTAATTCCAGAAATCCGAAAACGAACCGCATGGAAGAATGTGTCATTATCACGCGTGATACTGCGCAGTATACAAGCCTGTTATTCTAATGGGAGGGGCACATTACGCTTCCATGTGAATTCTGTGCGGTTGGTCTCCACGCAACACTCATAGAAAGCGGTGATTATGCGATGAAGCCATTCTGTGTTCAATATGATTGATCTAGTGTTTACTCTGTTTGGTTATGGAGGTGTTCGGGCGGATAGATTGCTGTCAATTTGACCTTTCCAGGCTCTAAGGAAGGCGAAATCCGCCAAAACGCCAGCTTGATCGTGAATAAAGAATAAAATAACATCTTGCGCTTGCTCAACAAAGATATAGAGAATAAAAAGTTCTGAGTCGTGGCCAATGTGAAGATCTCTTCAACAAACGTCTTGGTAAATTATAGGAGTATTTGAATCTTTGTTTTACATCGAATGCGATTCTTATCCCTAAGTCGAAACAGCCACTTTCAATTACATCTTACTCTGCGGCAACAGCTTATACTATGACAGTTATATCCTAATGGTAAGATCTCCAAACATTATTTCTTAATAATAGACCGGCAAACTCACCAATGTTCGTCGCACCAAGGACAGTCTGAGTCATTCCATGACAGCCGTTACGCATTGACAAGACATCGAGTCGACCTGTATGAACTCTAGCCAACGCAAACGCCAGGTCATTTGCCTCGGAGCCGGAATTCACAAAGAAGCACACCTTAATAAGAACAGGAGAAATAATCACCGATGTACAATTTGTTAAA